>JAPYYQ010001138.1:0-39320 GCA_030522585.1 Anagyrus pseudococci | reverse complement strand
TATATATATATATATATATATATATATATATAATATCGAGTGTAATATCCCGGTGCAGGTATACACACACAGACAAATGTGAAAAAATATCGCTGCTAAAGGTATATTGTGTATGCGCTCGCAGACAATTCGCAATTACAATGTTTTCCTCTTTCTTTTCGTTAAGAGTGCCGATATACAACTTTACCATCGTCGGGGGTCTCTGTGATTAATCGCGCGGTTCAAGAAAGAAGTTCAAAGAAGCTCTCACTTTTATTCTTTTTTTTAATCGTTCTTTCTCTCTACGGTGCTATTTATTTATTTATTTATTTATTTTTTGTTTCTACATCGATCTTCTTCTCGTACAACTCAGGTGTATTTAACGTTTTTTTTTACCGCAAGTTTACTTATTTTTCGCCTATATCGTTCCTGCCGTCGGATTAAAGATATAAATTCCGTCGAATGCGTCTCTCGCTTATTAACTTCATCTTGGCCGTGAAAATATCCTCTCTCTCTCTCTCAATCCGCTCTAACGCATAATATATATATATGTATACGTTCCATCGGGGACATCGATGAATTTTTAGCGCTATCACAAGTATATAGAATTCATCCCTTCCATTTCGCACACACAAACACACGCAACTCTTTACTACCGGATTTTCGATCGTTACGTGGAATTAAAAAACGATTTCTTGAACCCCCCCCTCTCTACCTCTCTTCCTCGCTATCTCGTATACGGCACAGTCGCAAGAAATGAATTTTGGCCAACTTAATAAACTCCTCGTGCGGGTTGTTGCTGTTGTTTTTTCTCCTTTTATTTACAAATCAAGCTCGTAATGCAAAATAATGCGCCAATAGTTTTTACTATGCTCATCTAATTGATTTTTCTCGAGTTTAAATTACTTTTATAAGCACACCGTTAGTTATTGACATTTATATATATATATATTTATGTATATATTATTTCTCAAGGTTGAAAATATAAATTGTTATTTATATTTTGCCGAACGAACTTGAATAATTGTCGGTTAATCGTAGACTTTTGTTGTTGTCGTAATTATTTTCTTAATCAAGGATTAGAGATATACATCGCCCAATAATAAAAGCTTAAAACGCGTTTCTTTTTTTTTTCATTCTTTTTTCTTCTTCGTCATACATGTAGGAAGTACGGTAGTGGAAAGATAAACATGGAAAACGTTAGATTTTTTTATCCCCTGTACATTACTTTAAATGTTAAATACATCGTTTCTGTTTTCCTCTTTCGCATTGGCGCGTGTTCGGTGCGCCAGAACCGCCTGACTTTCAGCGCGATACAGTCCCTTATGCTGGACGTTAGGTTGTCTAACTTATACGAATTTCGATCTGCGACGCTGTCTTTCTTCATTCATTAGACTAAACATACCGAAAACACCGTGTTTAATAACTTTTTTTTTTAATTTCTTTTTTTTTTAAATGGTTAATCGTAACATCTAGAGCAGGATGAACTTGCAAAGACATTACTTGATTAATATTCGTATGTTATATTTATATGTCGTTTTTTTTTACTTTACATTGATAATTTTACTCCTACTTTTTAATATTCTTGTCTTTCTCGTCATACCATTTGCATATTAATTCTAATTCGCCTGTGTGAAAATCGGTTTATTGTATATTTGATTATAAACTTGTTGCTGAATTGTGTATTATTGGAGACTACGGGTTGGTGTACGCACTAAAAACGTAAGAAAATAAGTAACATTTTTCTTATTTCCAATTTATACGTTTTTAGCACGCACCCAGCTTAAATCATTTTAATAAAAAACTGTGTCTTCAAAAATGAAAAAAAAGAACTCGGAACATCAAAAATGAAATGAGGCTACTACGTACTGGTATGATTCCTTCTATCTCTTTTTTTTTTATTTATCGTTTACTTATGTACATATACACGCATGTATTATTTTACGTTATGCACTTAAGCATGGATATATAAGAGACTGCAAAATCGTACGAGGCTTTTTTTTATTTTTAATAGTCTTAAATACGATATAAATTATTTGTTAAGATCTTACGAAGAGCCTCGAATTTTTTTTTTTTCAACGTAACGAGACCCTTTTTAGAACTTATCGCTCATCTAGCAATACGCACGAATTAATCTGCTTGATTACTCATTTTCGCATATGAGCCATGTGTGAAAACCAATTTAATCTCGCCGACTAAATTATTTCATACATCACTAATGATTAAGACTTTTCATCTATTGAAGAGAAACTGTCAGTCTCACGTATATATATTTGTATATATATATATATATATATATATATATATTTATTTGTTAAATTATCGGCAGTTTTTCTCTGTACCGTGCATTCTATATTATTTATATTTATTACATCATATTTTTTATATACTATTTATTTTTGTTTTTCTTTTTAAATTGTCATCTTTTTTTTTAATTATTTTCGATAAAAAATTTGCGACGCATAAAATCAATAAGATCGTATTTATCTAACATTCTCCATCATCTTTAAACATCCTTGAATAACATTTTTTTTTATTCTTTTGCTTCAGTAATATAATCGCTAGGCCTCGTTCTAAGATCTAAAATGATTTTTTGTACGATTGTTATTTAGAGAAAAAAAAAAGTTTTAACGATTTGAATCTTTGAACCGTAATGCGCTATGTATCTCCTCATTAATGCGAGTTAAGTCTTATTGTTAGTTAAAAATCAAATAGCTATACTAAAGGCTGTGGTAATGCAAAGCTAGGTGCTAACGAACGATTTTGATATTATATATGTTACAAAAAGGGTGATTTTCATTTTATGCTTTATAATTTTCAAACCATTTACTCTTGACATTACAATTTTAATTCAAAGAAAAGTTGAGTAAAACGTCCAGTATTATTCTAATGAATCTTCTGAAAGTAAAATTTCTTAATTTCATGCTTTTGAATTTAAAAACATTTTAGAACGAAATAACTGATAAAAAGGTGAATTCCCTTTATAAAATTGATAATATTGAAAAACATGAGAAAAAATTCATTTTTTGTTGAAACTCAACAATGCCATAATTTATTAAAACCTACATCCTCATACTAGTGATTACACTAAAGTATAATTTTGAATTTGTTTTTTTTTTACTTTTCTTCAATAAACAATGTAGATCACCTTAGTATTTACATTTCTTGTTAGTAGTTAAAAAATCAGACTTTCTAGGCTTGTAGCCTATAAGAAACAGAGTACGTTTTACAGTGCACTAATGTTACATTACTTTTTTTAAGTGTATTTTGTATTTATATTTTCTTTTTTCTTTTTTTTTGTTAATATTTGCAAGTGTATTATCATTTTATTTTTCATGTAATAACTGTATATTTTCTGCAAGAAGTTGGGAGACTTCAATCTAATCACAGTGTTAATTTGATAAATAAATAAGTTCTTATTTAAAAAATATGTATTACTTCATTATCCCGAACTATTTTTGTATATGCACATGTTATTTAATACGTGGTTACTTTTTTTTTTTAAGGTATTAACTAAATTTATTACAAATTTTTGTAATAAAAAACGTGTTTAACATCTTGCTGTTCTTTGATTTACTAACGCATATAATCAACTTGTAATTGAAATGTCAAGTGTTGAATTTGAAATGGAATATTTACAGATATTTGTAATAAAACTTAGTAAAACCTTATTTTTTGATCATTTTAATACTAAACGGCCACGTACCTTGGATCTACATAAAATTTTTTCATTTTTTATTCAATATTGGCATTAATGTGTATTTTAATGCCTCTTTTCAGATTATACATTGACTTTATTACAAAGGTACGTAATATTTTTTTTGTTTTTTTTTTCAAGACTTTAATGAAATATATCTAATAGCACTTAATACATAAGAAAGAGAGGCGCTAATTTTATGACTGGATTAAATCTTGGAAAGGTTATTTTATTTATACACATAGCGTTAATTGTACACCGTTATATTTAATGAGCGATTGGATCCAAGGCATTGGTATATCGTCAGTAATTACTTTTTATTACATACTTTACATGTCATAATTGCAGCGGCTGCCCAAATACATTCTTTGTGTTTGAACGATAGAAATAGTAACGTATGTTGATAAAATGCAAGTAAGAACATTTTTACAAACACATGTTGGTACACTTCAATCGATGAGTGTACTCTCGCAAAAGTAAGAATAGAAAAAACAAAATAAAGAATTCGGCAAGATTGAAAGTAGTCGATCAGTGCCGTTTACAATATTTTATAATAAAAAAAAAAGTAAACTAAGATATACAAATATCGAAATATTAACAACTCAAAATCTTAGTTTTAAGGTATAAATATATATTTATATAACTCTTTCTTCTATCGCATTTACGTTTGTAAAATGTTATAGTACTCATTTAATAGTTTTTCGGAAACATATTTTGCAATAATGAAAATTCTTAATCAAAAAATACATTTCGTTTATAGCAAATAATCAATAAAAGAAAACCAACTGATGTTTTTTAAAATCTTAATTTATTGGTGTAAATTAAGATATAATTCCAGGACTTTTTAGTTTTATAAAAATGTGTTGTCAAAATATAAAATTTAAATGATTTGTAAATATTTATTTAAAAAAACTCGTAAACTTTAAATGAGAGCTCTTGAATATCCAATCATTTTTTATCTTTGTGTACAGTAACTTTAGTATATTTGCACATAATCATGTTCACAAGAGAGCAATTTTAGCGTTATCCTATAAATGTGAAAAATATAAATTTGGAAATTTTGAACGCCTTATAGTAATAAGCGACGCTGCAAACCCATGCGGAAGCGCCATTATTATGATAATCCAATCAATGAGTACTATCATTTTTTTTTTTTTTCTAGACATGTGTTCTTCTGTTGGTCTTTATTATGTAAATAATTATTGGCGTGTCAACATCATTTAAAGAGCAATATAAACAATTGTGTCTAGCTCTATTAGTTTTTTTTTTTTTTTTTTGTTGACTGAAAGACGAAAAAACACATATCTTTTATACACTTACGTAATTTTACAAACTTCTCTAAAATTCGAATATTTTTTCGTACGTCGCACCTGTATTTCGAAAAAACTAGTCTTAAATTTTTACAATATAAAGCAAAGTCAGAAAACGTCTACCTGATCTACAAGTACGTAAAGGAAACGAATGCATCGATTTTTTATTTTATTTTTTTCAACAGTCAAAATAAAAGGAACGCTTGAACGAAACAAAAACTAAAAAACGCAAAAAAATCCGCATGTACTTCTGTCGTTCGAAGTCCGTTTCACCAGTCGAGAGTGATTTTCTTTTTAATATGCAGGGAAGACACCAGTCACTCATGCCGAAAGTCGCAAATATTCTGCTTCTTCCCGATTCTTTCATCGAGTTTTTTTTTACACACGCTTGTCGTATATACAGATGAAAATTACACACAGTCGACAGGTGAAGCAGGCTTATCAGATTTTTCCAATTATACATAGCATCGCTGTCAACAGAACGCAAAAATAGTATATATCTTACTCTTTTCCGTTTGCGTTTTTTTTTATTTTTTTTTTTTTTTGTATCTTCGATCAATATTACGCCTCATTTATGCCTTCCTGTATCTAAATGACTCGAAGCATTAACGCAAAATTGAAATAATTACATAATATATGTACTTATGTGAATTATATAATACACGTTATATTTATGTATTAGTCAATTGAATATCGACGATAAATTTTTTGGATTCCTCTTTTTTTTTTTAAATCTTTTCGTATTTAACAACATTGCAACGAAACCAGTTTATGAAATCGTAAAAAATAAAAAGGCAGCATCGCTAACTTATATTAATAAGATAATATTTATAATAAAGACGTTAATTATGTGATAATTCTTATAATTACGTACGTCAATAAATCTGTTTTTTTTCAGGAGATTGGTTTTTTCTGATTTTTATATTTTTATTCAGCATCCATTACCTCAATTTAGTACGCATATTTTTAACAAATATATCATATGCGATTTTTTATTATAATGTATAGGTACATACAGCTGTATAACATGTAAAGCCAAGCTCCTGTAATATACACAACACTTGAGGCACTTATTTGTGTGCTCAAATATCATTTTTCTCTTTTCTTTACCGTTTCATCATTTGACTTACAATTAATTTTGTCTTTTTATCAGAGCATACTTCTCAATCGTTACCTTGCGCAACAATCATAAGATTTTTAAAGAGATTGGTGTGCCATATTTCTCAGAAAACTTAAAAACAGTGTTAATGATTTACACTCGATGACTAGTTGTTTGTTCCGAAAAAATAAACATTTTGAACAAGCTGATATTAACTTATTATTTTCCAGAATATCGATTTATCTTTTTTTTATTAACTATATTTATTCAACATTTAATTTATGAATGTTGTGCATAAATATAACTGATGTACCTACTTTTAATAACCGCATTTTTGTATTCACTCTCTTTAAATAATATTTTCTAATAATTTATCGTTTTGTGACGCGACCCGAATTAATTTTAAAATGTTCTTAACTTTTGTAATTAAGCATTACAATTTTTTTTATTTATTCATCTTTTAATATCTCTAAAAGCTTAAGCTCTTTACATTAAAATGTAAGACATTTATTTTTTGATTAACATTATGGCTTCAAATAGTTTGTATTTAATGATTCAAAGTAAATTGTCCAAAAATCATTAGATTCACTCTCGAAAATATTTTATTACGTGATCAGTAAACCATAAACGTAAATAATCGCCCTTTAAAAAATCATTTTACGCAATGTGCAATATGTAATTACTTGAATTATGCGTATCAATCGATATTCTGGAAAATATATGGCGAAATAACAAAAATGATATGCATTTCTCTTGAAATCATTAATAAGCAAAATCAAGTTGTTACTCATCATTAATTTTATTGTTCGTGCGAATTGAAGTTGCGACTGTAAATTATACTACTATATTTTGATCACACTGAGGAAAACTTGTTATCCAGTATCGATTATATAAAAAAAAAAATAAAGTCAAATCGAAGGAATTCGTTGCATTTTGAAAAATATTCATTTTGCTCAGTGAGCTTAATTTATGCACATACCGATATATACGTTCACATACAGATACATACACGCACATCTATGTATGCATATGTATGTGTTAATATATACAAGTTTACAAGGGTTTGGCACAAGAATTAACACTTTCTCAGTTGTAGCTTTGCGCCGTAGTTAAATTTATAGTAGAGGAGGGGGCACGTTTTAAAGAAAGGAATTAAAATTGTAACACATCTTAGTTTAACGTTTTTACAAGCTAATGAATACGCATCTTCAAAATCACAGAACCAAAGCGATAACAATATTTTTCCTACTCGATTATAGGTAGTAATTCTGTCACCGAAACGTCTAATAAAATTTTCATTATAAAGCAGAGACATTCAGCTTTGCTTCCTTTCATTCGCTATCTCCTTCCTTTTCTCTTCTAATCAAAAGTTTTTTCTCCTCTAATCTAATTATATATTTTTTGTATGTTTTTTTTTCTTTAATCAATACTATTTGATGAATATAGGCGAAGTCACTGTACAATGTAAAAAGTTTTGTTTTTCCCTGTCACACACGAACGCTGGTTTGTTTTTCGAATTGTTTCTTTGTTTGACGCTTAGATAAGAGAAAAAGCAGGCGATCGTTAAATTTTTGAGCTCGACAAGGCTCGTCTCAAATTATTTCATGGTAACTGCTCTGAAATAACGATATTCAACGCAGCAACGCAATATCTGCATTAGTTTCAACAACGTTTTCAAGAGTCAGTTTATCGTGCAGAATTACTTCCCTCGATAGTTTTTTTCCCCTTTCTTCAAGCGACAGGCGAATTTCACGAGCTCCGCTGCTCACGACGGTTTACGGCTACAGATTTTTATAACGATTATCAGCAACTTCGTTGGAGCGTAAAATTCTCTTTCTTTCAATTTTTCGGATTTTTGTGAAGACGTACCAGACGCTGTCATTTTATGTCTCTGTTTTTTTTTCTCTATTCACATGTCCTTCTACGTACTGCCATCCTTTTCGTCGCTTTTGTGTTTTGCACAAGGTAGCTCGCGGCTGTGTTGAGCTACTTGGGCATAGCTCGGCCTCGTAATGTCCTACAATGCGAAAGAAACAAATACATTAATCTTAATCAAATTTGATATATCGTTTTGTTAAATTTAAATGTTTACAACTAATGTTGTTTAACGAATGAAATGAAAGTCGTGTCAGTAGATAGATAGATTGAAGTAGATTTTAATATTTTTGTTAGATATTTTTTTTTAACATTCATGTTTTAAAGTTACGTTCTTTTGTTTATGTAAATATAACAATAGCCCACGTGAATCAATACAGTTCCAGTAACAATTTTTACTCTCTTACACGCTTGGCTAAAAAAATTCGATACAAATTGTATTTTTTTTTATACGTACGTACATACATACAACGTTGATATATTTGTCATCCAAACAGTTGTAAGAATGTTCTCGAAATCTAAATTGACAGCTTGTTGTATAAATATAAAAGCATGCGCCTGGGGTTTCAATATAAATTGTCTCTTAAAATTTGAAGCGCAAGGTATATGAGGTGGCATAGACAAAGATTGCGGTAAGACTAATAATACAATCATGCCAGTAACTAGAGATACACTGTCAAATTTCTTGAGTCATAAGAGAAAGTGAAAAAGAGAAAGAGAGAAAGGCAGGAGAGGATGAAGTCTCCGAATACGAAAGAGAGAAGAAAAAGAGAAAAAGCCGGGAGAGGCGGGCCCGGGTGAAAGGGCGAGGACTTACCGTCGAATTGGCCGATCCCAGTCCAGCGTGTGACTGAGCGTTCTGGGTAGGGATGCTCTCGCAATCGCACCTGCTTACTGACTCAGTTGGCTCCTCCTCGGGCGCACTCTGGCCCCCCTGTGCGTTCGTACTTAAGGCCTCGTCCACGCCGTTTGGCACGCTCGGCTCGTCAGTCTTATTAGATCTGTCAGCGGTGCATTTCAATGATAAAGAACTAAACCTGAGCGATTTTTGGATTTTTTTGTAATGCAGATTCTACAGAGTTTCGCTTGTTGTTTTTTTTTTTTTTTTATTCTTTCTTATTTTCGATAGAGACAGAAAAGACCAGTACACCTGACTTCGTTGCGCTGAGTCGAGAAGGAGAGAGCGCTCAAAGTATATGACATTGGAGAGAGAGAGAGAGAGAGAGAGAGAGAGAGAGAGAAAAGTAGAAGAGAGAAAAGATAGTGACAGTTAAGTAGAAAAGATGCGAAACGACTATCGTGTGCTGTGGGTGTCCTTAAAATTAGATTACTGATCGTGCAGAGTATTTTCTGGCATGCATTTCGTATTGTTTATATAAAATAAAAAGTTGAGTCTGGTTGTTTTTTTTTTAGAAGGAAAGTGGGAGCTTGCAAAGTTTCAATACACACGGTTTAACAAACCATTATACACATTGTTTATTTACTTTTAATGACAATGATTTTCTAGTCATTAGCAAATAATAGTATAATAATGTAGTAATAATAATAATAATTAAAATACCTATAATAATAATATACCTATAATAATAATAATAAAATAAACCATGCTTTTTTTTATTTACGTATTTTTTTGTTTCTTTTGTCCTTTTTTAACGTTTCGAAATATTACAGATTATTTGTTATTAATAATTATAACTAAAACTTTAAATGAATGCCTTTAAAGTAACACGAAACCAAAAAGTCAAAATAATAGTAATAATAGTAGTGATATTCATAAAATAATAATCGTACTATTCTTAGAGAACCCTGAATATAAATTATTAGTAAATCTTTAAATGTCATTTGTCACCTAATCATTGCTAAGATCCAACCTTAATAATAATCACATAAGGCGTCTCCTTTTGACTAATACCAAAAATTAATTTGACTACATAGTAGGAGACTGATTTGTCTGTACAAAAAAGCTTTCATTCTAACTTTTTAAAATGAAAAATATACAATCGCGTTATCTTTTAAGGCACCCCGTAACTCCGGTAACTCTTTGACTGATGAGAATCCAAGGGTTCTTCAATCACTGAGTAAACAATTTTTATATAAAACGCACCTAACACGTAGACTCAGCAACAAATTTAAGCTGCTTTTGAGAGAAAAAAAAGGGAAAAAAGAAAAGCTAAAAAGTTACAAGTAATCAAATTTAAGAGGCAGAGAGCCTTAAAGCTTTAACGTAAAATTTCCTTGTAAGTATATAAAAAAAAAAAAAAGAAAACTAAATTTTTTTAAGAAACACACGTGCGATTAGTGCGAGAGTAAGCATATGCACAACGCTCGATTGCACTGAATTGCAGCGGTCTTCATGGATTTATCTACTTCAAGAAATTTGACAGTTTCTTCTAGCGATCGTTCACTTTTTTAGCTTTTTTTTGTTCATAAAGTCATTCTCGCGTTTATTTCGTTTTCAAGCATTAAACATTATCTTATGCAATGACTATATTAAATTCTGCGTTCGAAAAAAAAAACTTCAACTCAAATTGTCAATTCGCAAAATTATTTATATTTGATTATTTTCGTGTTCGATTAACTCGATTTATTTAAAGACTTCGTTATTTTTTTCAATCTACTATCGTATGAATATCAAAGGTGGATGGGACCTAGCGATACAACGAAATACGTAACATCCACCTTGCGAAAACACAGCGCATATAACGCAGCTAACAACATTCACAACAATTCAGCATTCCCCAGGCTTTATGTCATGTGCCCGCACATCTTTCATTCTACTTCAACATTCAATGTATGCACATATGAAAACGTCATATGCATATACATGTCTTATATGTACTACAAAGAACTGAATTGCCCTGGACTTGACAAATCTCGAAATCAACTCAGCATTTACTTTAACATAACAACAATAGATTCTCATATCTTAATGACAATGGCAGTCATAATTCAACTTTTTTGCTATATATATATATATATATATAAATGTATATATATGTATATAAAATTATTGTATTGAACAAATTGGTATAGTAAACATTTATTCAGCAAGGACTGAATATAAGTAATCTTTTAAAAGTAAAAACGAACCTTGAAGTATGTATTTATATTTGATACAAACGATATATTCTTAAGTAACTTTGTCAAGTATTTTTTTTTACTTTTTTCTTTTACCTTATTGATCAGTCAATACAATTTATTTAAATAATATAAAATAGCTATTAATGTTAAGTTATAACATATTTATAACTTTCTAATGAATAACTATGTTCACGCAATAAGCGTCATTTAACTTGTATATTCGACAGTTAAAATGTACAATGTCTATTTCTTAAAAATACAGTAACTTTCCATTTGAAGTCACGTTACTAACACGTTTGTAGGTATATGATTGTAACAAAGAAGCTTGCCTACTTCAAATGATTCATCAAAATTAATTCACATCATAGTCGATTTGCCTAGACCAGTGATACTGATGCAAGAATAAAAAAAAAAGAATTGGATATGATGTTACAGTAAAAGAAATCTTGGAAAACGAAGATTATTCGTTCGCAGTGTTTTAAAAGAAAATAATAGAAGAAAAAAAAATATTAAAAAGAAAAGAGTAATAAAACGTAAAAAATGTGTCTATGTGTATGTGTAAAACATGAGTGCATGTGTTTTTTTTCAGTACTTAATTAATGTCAAAAATGTTTCAAGACAACAAATCACAATACATGCAAAAATTATTGTACCAAAATGGTATGCATAATTAAAGAATTCTTATAATTTGCTATCATACTATATTTTGTCTTATAAATTGTTCTTTTTCATGGTCATGAAATAAATATTTCAAATTATTTTATAAGTTTAAAAAATATTCAAGACAAATTAAAAAATGTTTTAAAAATAAAGTATTTAGTATTTGAAAAAATAATAAAGTTTTTTTTCTGCTTTCAACACATACTTTAAGACACAATTTATGGTTTACCAGCTTAGAAGAGTGTTAACTTCTAAGAGACTTGATTTACATACTCCCCTTCTTCCTTTCCCTCAGAAAAAAAGAAAAATATCATGCTTTAACAATACTATGAATATTTCAATCATCTTATTTTTAAACTATTCAAACAAACAATCGACTCATGTGCTTTTAAAGCCTGTAGCTATATCGACAAAAGATCATTTCTAGTAGACGAGAAAAAGGAAGGAAAACACATGCACGCACGTGCGAAATGTTTCTAGAAATGATTGTATAGAAAATTCAGATAATCGCACTCACTTATCGGGAGATGACGGGGGAGTGAGCGTGACAGTGCCAAGGGCGACTTCCGAGTCGCCGCTGTTGTTAGTATTGGGGTTCAAGGGTGCTGCCGCAACTGTTGGCGATGAAGCTGCGGCCGCTACACTGGCAGCACTTTCCGGAGATACGCGACGGTGTTGTTGCTGCTGCTGTTGCTGATTTCCAGGACTCGTCGACCTGCTGCTATGGCTGCTTATTGCTGCCGATTGGTGGTGATGATGCTGCTGCTGATGGTGGTGATGGTGGTGGTGGTGCTGTTGATGGGGATGGTATTGCGAATGCGGATGATTATGCTGCGACTGATGCGAATGTTGCTGGTGTTGCTGCGGTTGATGATGCTGCGAATGGTGCTGGTACGGGTTGTGGTGGTACTGCGGAGGCGACGTCACAGCTCCTGTCGCCTGCTGCTGCGGCGATTGTTGGTGGTGTTGATCTTTTTCCTTGTTTGTGCTCTTTAACTTCGCAGTGCCCTTCACAACGTCGGAGAGCCTGTTCTGCGATTGTGTGCTGTCGGGATTCGTGCTCTCACTCGATGAACTGTGAGGCTTTGAGGCATTAACATCGAGCCCTGGCAGAGGCGGAAACGCTGCTGCCTCTAGATCAAACTGAACACCTCTATTGTGCTGCACATTGGTGCTGTTGCTACTAGTGTTACTAGTAGAGCTGGAAGTTTCTCTGGTCGACGGCAGAGAGTTACCGTTGCTACTGGTACTACTATTATTTTTGGACAGAGTTTCTGGGTCTTTGGTCCTGCGGTGTGTACGATGACGTGGGTACTGGGTTGTCGAGTCTTGTTGAGCATGATTTTCATTTTCCTGTAATAAGCATTTTTAATTTAACTTTCGTAAAATTCTTAAAACTATTACACTTAATTAAAGTTATTCTCTTATTAAACTTTGTATTAATACATATAATTACCTGTGACCCTTTATTAGCATGAGTGCTAGTATATGGAGTCTCTTCAACAATGTTAGTTGTATGGGAGGACCGGAACTTTGCAACAATCGGGAAGGAAGTTGATGTTATGAGTTTTGGACTGGGCAAGATATTTGGAATAGTCGGTTGCGCCACTCCTACAGATACAGGTCCTCCACTTAAAGGAGGATGCGAGGTTCTTGCCATTGGTACCATGTTTCCTCCACTGTCGATTAGACCGCTTCTTTCTGGACCATTTCTTGGCTTGTTCCTAGAGTACGTGTTGCTGTTCAGGACAGAAAAAATTTGCAAAGATTAACTTCAAAGAATTTTCGTAGTAAATGTAATCTGTACTAAGAATTAACATGGTTAATCATTTCCAGAGAAAAGTCGTTTGTCAGTTGGTAGTTATATGATTTAATTTTAGATTAGCAAATAGTAAAGAACCTATAATCTTATTCATTGGTAGTTACTTTTAGCTATTTTGAAACGAATATAATTCAATCATGATATGCATCACAAGTATATTCAGGTTTTAAAGAACAGTAAAATTTTTATCTATATAACTTTTAATTTTACTGGTACCTTGTTATAACTAGATTTATCTAATTGAAACTGTGTTTAGATTAGAATAGTAAAAATAAGTAACCTGTTTCTTTGATTGTATCGTGTATTATGGGGCTTGAACGAGTTGTGAGAAGCAATTCCATTCATGGTAAAAACACTGGTCATGTCGTAGTAAGCCGGGCTGGTTGCACCCCAAGGCACCATTCCAGTTGCATAAAATGGTTGATGCTACAAGAAAAAACAAACAAACAAAAGACTTTAAAAAAGTTCTGTAATGTTATAAAATATTCTTATTGCTCATGTATATTTTTCAAAATTTAGTTTCAATTTTTGCCAATATTTATTTATTATAAATAGTTACATTTGCAGTAATAATAAATTTTTAAAATTTATACGTACATATACATGCACTTGATTGGGATATGGCGGCATTGTTGTTTGTGGCATTGCAGTTCCATTTGTGTAAATAAAACGTTGTTGGCCAGGTGGATAAGTATTATGTTCAAATACTGAAGGTGGAGCAGTTGATCTATAACCATTTTTCATCCCACCAACATTCGTAACAGCTGGCATTGGTAGCCTGTTCATTGGTTTAGCTTTAATACGTGCCATAATTGGTTTCCCCTAAAATAAGAATAATATACATGAATAATTTTGAATAACTTTATTCATTATTTAATAATTGCATTATGCAAGTACTTTACCTGAAATTCACGAACTTCTTCTCGCAAAAACCTGTAAGCTTTTTGAGCATCTTCATCAGACTCAAAAGTAACGTACCATGAATTGTTATGAGCAAATTCACATGAAATAAACCTAGGACAACCTTCTCCAGAGAATAAATTCTATAACACATAAAAAGTATTTAATTAGTATAGTATAATTAAGACAAGTAAATAAACATGTTCAATATTTTATTTATTTTATTTAAATTATCAAAAAGGACTATACCTTTACATCTTCAATTGGAGTGTTATCCGGTATTTCACGGAGTATTACTATACATCTTTTGTGATTTGGTCTAACTTTTTGACCTTCTTCGTCAACTTGTACATTAGGTGACTCCCTGAGCACCTCTGTTATCAGTTTTATATCTTTTGTTAATTTCTTGACTTGGTTAAAGTTTGCCACTGTCCATATTGGTACATATTGATCATTATCCATTTGCGATAATAAATATGCATCATTAGCTAAATTCTCTCTGAATTGGAGACAAAAATAATGAAAGATTAAAGAAATGATGTCATACCCCAACTATCTGAAGTAGAGTGGTTCAAGCAAGATAAAGATTAAAAAAAAAAATTTCTTGGTGATGATAATTGATAATTTTATAATTTTGTTAGTAGCACATAAAAGTATGTAAAAAATTTCTTTTTAAATTTAGTCTACAAAATTTAAAATTTAATTTATTTTGCATTAAAAGGATAATTATATATTTTTAAAGATTATATATATGTAATTAAAGTAGAAGAAAGTTTTAATAAACTAGATTAAATTTTTTTTAAATACTAACATATACTGTTATAAAAAACTTCTAAAGTAAATAAATGTGTTTATTTTTATTTTTGAATAAGTTATAAACTAAATTATACATCAGAACTATTATTTAATTTAAAAAAATTATTACTACAGTTTATTTAAAAAAAATAATATTAAAATGTTATTCCAACAAAAGCTGTTAAAAACTTTTAGATTTAAAATAATGCTAATAGTTATAACAAAGAATATAATAAGTATATATTTTTCAAAGTATAAAAAAGTATTTACTCAAGATATCCCAATGATACTTATTACTGCATAAAATATATATTTGATTTTGCTTATTTAAAAAAGAGGAATGTCAATATTTATATTATTTTTGTTGAGCCACTCTTTAGAGTTAGTTAAGTGAGTCAGAATAAATACCTGGAAAAGTAGTATTCAAGTTGTGAAGAGAGCATTTGTTTTAATTGATCAAGCGGCATGTTAGGTCCAACATGTTCACCCATCTGGGAAGGAGGTGCAGTAATGTCACTCATCGGAGCCATTTCAATAGGTGCATAGCCGACTGCACCTCCCATTCCCATGGCAAGTTGGGGCAGTGGCTCCAGAGTGCCAACACCTGTGTCGAGCATCAGTTCACCAGCAGCTGCTCCTCCGTTCATGACGCTGTAATCTATGCCAGGAGCACCAATCGCTGCCAGGGATTCAGGGGTGGCTGGGTAACCCGCCCCTGGTGGGAGCTTCCCAATGTCCCCATTCATGTACACGTAGCCTGTGTGGAACGACAGACTTAACTGTTTTCCTCTGTAACAGCAAAGGAAAAATGCACTGCTGCAGGTGAAAAGGCAATAAAGTAGTCTGGCTGAGCTTGTGCTCCCTCTCTCTTGCTCTCTGCTTTGCTTCTCAATGAAACAAGATACAGAGCTGAGTGATGTAATCTTTCTTAGAATTATCACAGTGTAAAAATAAACATATGTTCTGTGCAGGTAAACTCTCGAGTGCAACAATGACCGAGCAACCACCGCGACAAGCGGCCACCGTTGGCCAGCAGCTCGCGCTCGGTAGCACGAAGGGGCCAGCTGGCCTTTCGAAAGCGGGGAAAAAAAATGCAATTCTGGTAAACCTGAACGAGCGCGGCGGCGTGATCTCGGCGACTGTCCGGCGAGCAGCGCTCCCTCCAGCTGTCTGGGCGGTCGTCGGCGCGTGCTGCTGCTGCCGCGGCTGCAGGCCGTTCCGGCAGGGCTCAGCAGGCCTCTGGGGCTTGCTGCTCCGGAGCAGCGGACCCAGCTTGGACCGTGCGGTAGAGCAGGCGGAGGAAGAGCAGCAAGCAGCAACGGCACACACTGCGACGTCCGCGTTCGGGAAGGAGAGCACGGGGGGGGGGCAACAGAGACGGACACAACGGCGATAGAGCGAGAGAAGGAGAAAGAGAGAGAGAGAGAGAGAGAGAGAGAGAGAGAGAGAGATGGTGGCGGCGGCGGGACGGCCGGGTGAACGAGGGGGCCAGAGGTGCGCGCAAGAGGAGGCTGCGGCGGCGGAGGAGAGCCACGGGGAGCGGCGATACGCCGGGGGCTGCTGGCAGGAGGTGCCCGGGCCCGGGGCCAGGCCACGTCTTCGGTGCGCCGAGCAGACTCAGCCGGGAGGTGGAGCGAGCTCGCGGAGCTGCCACATGCCAAGCTCGGGCAAACCGTATGGCAGGCGGACTTTGCGATGCGCGCCTCTGGCCGCTCTCGCCGTGTCTCGCTCTCACACTCCCTCGCGGCGGCGGTGGCGGCGGCGCCGCTGCTACTCGTGCGCTCGCCTGCGCCTGCTGCTGTGCCTGCACACGGACGGGGCGGCCTGGCTGCTGCTCTCCACTCTCCACTATATACGCACGCACGAGGACGGGGCCGTTGCCGCCGCCGCGCGCGGCACGCGAGAGGGAGCGAGCGAGACGACGGATGCGCGCAGGTAAGCAGCAGCAGCAGCAGAGCGGCACACTAGCAGTCGGAGAGCAGTGCGGGGGAGCGGCGGCGGCGGCACGAGAGCGGGGCCGAAAACCCGCGCCCTGCACGGAGCACCGAGAAAGCCGAGATTTTGCCGCTGCTGCTATTGCTCTCCTCGGGAGGTGCGCGCCGCGCCGCTCTCGCCAGAGAGGCCCGTGCAATATGTTGGCGGGCGACTGGCCAAATATAGAGCGAGACCGCGGTGGCCGCTGCGGCCGGGTTGCACATTAGCGCGCCCGAGCGCCCCCGACACGATGGAGACACGCGCGCAGCCCAGCCGCCGATGACGATGACCGGGGGGCACACTAGCCGATATATACCGCGCGCTACTTCGGCTCGGCCGTTCGCCGACGACGCGACATGCAGAAGAAGTCAGATATACCCGAGTCTCTGACACGCCAAGAGAGAAAGAGCCAGAGGGCGAGAGACACGGGGGATCCCTGTCGGCGCGTGAATCACTGGCCAGCCGGACGCTGACAGGCCTGCGCCCGGACAGGGCCCAGGCTTGCGAGCAGCCACGGATCCCGGGGGAAGCCCGTGCACGCGGGGGGCAGTTCCGCGGGCCGCCAGACGTGCGCTCCGTCGACTTGTCAGCAGGGCCTCGTGGCTGCAGGCGGCTACGGCGGCTATTAGGCGGCGCGACGACGCCTCCTCTCTCTCTCTCTCTCTCTCTTTCTCTCTTGCTCGCGAGCTTTGGCCGCTTGTGTCGCTGTTGGCCGACAGAACAACTCGTACCTGCCTGCGAGGATCCGGTTCCTGGACGGGGGCACCTGGCGCTCTCTCTTTCTCTCTGTCTTCTCTCCTGTATCGTCTGTGCTGCTGCTGGCTTCCTCCTCACCGCCCGCTCCCGGAGAGCGACGCTGCAGCGTGCCCTAGCGTCGACTTGGTCGGAGACGGTGGCAGGAGGCAGGCGGTGCCAGCAACGTCGACGACGATGATGGCCAAGTTAATGATGACGACGAGGCCCTAGACGTCGACGACGACGACGGCGAAGAGGAGGTCGAGGAGGAGGACGAGCCCGAAGATGATAATGATGATGAGGAGGAGGAGAACTGCGGCGGCGGCGGCAGCGGCTCCTCTCTCTGCAGCAGCAGTATAGCAGCAGCGCGCACGCACGAGGCGAGAGGAGAGCCAACGAACGAGCGATGGAACGTACTAAACCATACAGAGACAGCGGCGACACGCACACACGCTCACAGACAGTCGCGGCGCGCGTACGTATAGGTATATACGAGGAACGCGCGCGGACGGACGGACGGGGCGACGGGCCAGAGAGAGAGAGAAAGAGAGAAAACGACCGCGGCAGCGGCGGACCAGCGCCAGCAGCAGCAACGGTGGCGGCGGTGGCGACGGCGACTCTCGGCCGAGGAAAGAGAGATAATCGCGCGCACACACACGCGCACGCTTTGGCTGTGTGTCTCTTTCTCTCTCTCTCTCTCTTTAACTCTCTCGCACGGTCCTCGAGAAAGAGAGAGAACTGCTGCTGCTGTCTCTCCTCCGAGATATCTCTCCTCGTCGTGGCTTACGGGCCGCGCACGAGCTGCTGCTGCACCACCGCACTAGGCCAGCGGCGGCTGCTGCTACACCTCTCTCTCGCTCTCTCTCTCTCTCTTCTTCACGCACGCACACTGTCTTTCTCTCTCTCTCTCTCGCCTGCTGCTGCTACTGCCTCTCTCGGATTTCTCTCTCTCTCTGTCCGTGCGACGAGGCGGAGGAGAGACGGCTGCTCTCTGCTTATTACCCTGTGCTGCAGGCCGACGGCGACGACGTCAACGACGCTCGTTGCGCTGCGACTAATGCGAATGGAGCAAGGACGCTAACGGCAACGTCGAGAGGAGACTGCCGCGCGTGCACTAATGGCACTGCCACTGGCGAAAAGAGAGTTCGACCGTCTCCGACGATTAGACGACCACGACGACGACGACGACGCGACGACACACGACGACGTCCAACTCGTGCGAGCGACCGAGCGCGAGTGACAGAGGGCGACTGCTCCGCAGCCGTGAGAGCGGGAGCGAGACGGAACGAATACGATAGTAGCCAGCAGCAGCAGCAGCAGCTCGGCGACGGAGAACGAACGCCTCTCCTCGGCTACGAACGCCTAAAGGGGCGACGAGGGTGGGGGGTGGTGTTAGCCAGCAGCGGGAAGACGCGCGGCGGCGGACCCTTTAAACCCGGATCGCTCGGCCGCTCTCTCTCCTCTGCGTACTCGGCTTATTGATAGCCTTATGGCCCATATATACTGCGGCTAGCCTGAACCGTTTGGGTTTCGGGCCGCCGGCTGCGTGTGGTTTGACTTTGCCTAATGGTCCCTGGGCCGTACTCGGCCCTTTATTGGCCTGATTTCCTTGTGGAAACTACAAGATGGCCGACGACGAGGGGCATGAGAGAGAGAGAGAGAGAGAGAGAGAGAGAGAGAGAGAGAGAGAGAGAGAGAGAGAGTATAGGAGATAGAAAGCGGGGACCGCACATGCTTTGCCGAGCGCTCGCTGCGTTCTGCTGCGTTGCTGCGCTGCTCTGTGGGCCACCGCGCGAGAGCGGCCCAATGCGCGTGAAGCCGTGCATCTTGCGTTGCATTCCTCTCCTCCTCGCGCCCACCTCTCTCCTCCCCCCCTTTCTCACCCATATACGTGCATATGGCGGATTTAGCACTGTTTGCAATGTGCGGAGAATGTATCTCTCTCCCTTGGACGAAAGAGAGAGAGAGAGAGACCCTTTCGAGGTGGCAAGCGTGTACGCTTCCTCTCTCTCTCCCGTGTATTGTTTTTCGTACGGACAATAAACACGACACAATTCGGCCGGATAGCGGATTCGAAAAACGAAGTGACGCGCGCGCGCGCGCGCCGAAAATTATGGTAGACGCCGCTTCCGGCTTACGAGATATTATATTCGGGGATGTAAAATGCGAGGAAAGGCACTTTTTGAGCCAATGCCGCGCTATGGCGGCCAATTATGAGAGAGAACTCTGAGCGGAGGCGGCTTTAGGCCTCCTGCCGCAGAGACATCTGCCGACCACCGGCTAGCGCGCGGCGCGGGGCGCGGCGCGGGCCCAAAACGGAAGTAGCGCTAAATTCGAAATCATACGCGCTCTCTCGCCTTCTCTGATCCATTAGTAACGTGACCGCACGAGAGCCGTGATAATCGTCGCCTGATATATTAGTGTTTACGATACGGAAAAAACGCGTGTATCATATTGCTCGCGGACAAATCACGTTTTAACAAAGTTCTGTGAAAAAAAAAAACGGTAATTCCAAAATGACTTTTATCTTGAGTTTCCAGTTATCTCCAATTACGGCATAAGCGCCAACAATTTTCCAACCAAGCGACTGTACACGTATGCAAATATATATTCGAGTCTCTCTCTCTCTCTCTCAAGAGAGTTAGATTATCGATCAAAGTGCAGCTGCAAAAGAATGGGCAATCAAAGTCTGAATGGCAACCGGGCGGTTACATTTCGAAAACAATTAATCGCTCTAAAGATATGAGCAACGTATATTGCCAGGCACATAGGGTAAGAGAGCACAAGAAGTGTGCGATTGACGCTGTTATTTAAGATGCGAGGGGCCCGCCCGCTCACAGCCCCGCGCGCGCGAGAGAGAGAGAGAGAGTTACATCAACGGGGGAAATCCCCGATTTCGCTGAGACGCGCGTCTCGCAGATCGGGGGTGGGAGGAGAAAAAGAGACACTACTACTATACCGAGAACGGCGTGTGCGATGAATGCATTTGCAAGAGAGCTCGCACGGAGGCATATGTATAGTAGAGACTTGCGATGACGCACGCTTTTGGCAAAAACGCGCTCCTCGCACACACAACGGCATTGGCCCAGCCGTTTGTAACAGGTCACTCTCTCGAGAAACGGGGGGGGGGGCGGGGATGCATACACTCCTCGTTACCGCGCGCGCCATCCTACACCCACAGCGCGGAGATGCCAGTACAGCTAGAAAGAGAGAGAGAGAGAGAGAGAGAGAGAGAAAAAGGCGGAGAGCAAAATGCATGCGCGTTATATATATTGGCCGCACTCTCGAGACCGTACCGCTGCTGCTCTCTCTCTTTCTCTCGTGTACGGCCTTACGTATGCTTACACGACGCTTGTCCTTCTCCTTCCTCCTCCACCTCGTGGCGTTTACACGCTCGGGCAACGTGCACAAACTTCGATCGGCCTCTGCCAAACGATTCGAATTTGCATTAACAATCGCTCGTTTCCTTTTATCGATGAAAAAGAAAAAAAGAATTGCACAGTGATGGAAAACTGGCTGCTTTTTTCTATCTCGCTCTCTTGCTAAACGTCTCGGCTCTTTATCCCGCTCGGCCGGAAATATCGTTTGGAAAAGATATCTGCATAAATGACCCCGTAAAAATCTTAATCTTAATCCCTTATCTTATCAAATGGTCTCTCTCGTTTGTAAGCGAGTATTTAACGAGCAGTAAAAGTTTTGGAAAACGCATGTGCCACTTAGCGCGCAGCCAGATTAAAACAAGACGAACGCAAGAGAGGCGAGCGAGGGCTTCGGGAAAACCAACGTAAAGTCTCTCGTCTATTGCGTGTAAAGAATCTAATAACTCTCTCTCTCGCTTTTGTGTATAATCGCTTCTTCGTCTCTCTGGTGCATATAACACGATGGAATCTGCTAAAGCCGTTAATCGCGCTAAATATTTTCTTGTGACATAATTCGACACGTCGCTCGTTTTTACAATCTTGGCCGGAAGTAAACAATGAAATTTTTAGTACAAAGAATTTTTTATGGTACCGTAAAAAAAAAAGGTCAAGCATCGAGGCGGGATTGAGTTATTACTAGTACATTTGAATTTTGAGGGCGTGTGCACTCAAAATAAGCGAATATTCGATTCTAAAAGCAATAATTTTTTGGCATAGTGTGCACGTTGACGTCATTATGTCTGACGCACAAAAGATCGCGTGACGCTTAAGACATTATTTTACCATTGTCTGTGGTGGTCGTAAAAAGCGTTTCTTCTTTGTACTTCAGTATTTAGCGATTTTTAGCGAAACGATTTCTCGACTTCGAGCGTGAAGTGCAAACTTCGAAATACGAGTTTAAAGTCGAGCTCAGCTTCATAGATTACTTAATCTACAGTGATAAAATATTTTATAAGACAAGACATTTTTATGTAACTCTCGGTTGTTCTCTTTCGCGAGCTTAGAATTTAATGATACAGTACATATAAAATGTGGACATTTGATTGGGTAAAAAGAAAGTAAATTATTTACAATTGGTGAATTGCCATTTATTTATCTAGAACAGCCACATTTCAATGAAAAAAGGGAAACAAACAATTCAGTCATTAATTCTTGATAAATAAAAAGAAAAAAAATAGTCGCATCGTGTTAGTACACAGAAAAAACTTGTCGTGTTTTCATAAATTAGATATCTCAAATCGATGCAGACTCAAAGGCACGAAAGTTGAGAGAACATGACATCACCATTGTTCAACATCATTTAAGCGCAGAAACTACATCTTTTGTCTTATATGCACAATATGTAAAAAGTAAAACGACTTTTATGGAAATAAAAAAGAAATAATTACAATACAAGAAAGCCAATTTATGTCCTAAAGGTGACCGAAATTTCTCTGAACACGTCTATTGCGCCCAAATACATATTACCTAATATCAAAATGAAGATCCATCCGTCGCTAACAGTGTTTATCGCGTGTTTACGTATTCTCTGAAAAATGCCTAGTTATGTTTATCTCTATTACACAAAATGTGACAAAGTCGTCTTTGTTGTCTTAGTCGTCCACGTCAGATTATCTAACATAAGGCTGTGAAATATTGCTTCCCTATAATTCTTACAAAACTGCTGTCTGATTAAAATAGTATTGTGCCTATGTTTATATTGGTATTGTTATATATTTTTCTTTCTCGTTTATTGAAATATATATGCGCATATAATGAGATGGGGAATATTCCACAAGTAGTATCAACGAGTAGTAGTGACTGATACAAAGAATTTCAGACGATTAAGTATCGGTAAAGGTGGAGTTGTTTTGAATAGTAGTGGCATGGGTGTTTGTTTTGTTGTCTGTTTTGTCACTTAGAAACCATGGACCTTCAATTGGTCAGGTTTCGCCAGACCAGATTTTGTTAGCCACTGGCATATATTTTCTCGCTGGTCCCCCTGCAGCTGCAACACCTCCCCGTACTCCGGGTGCTCGATTACAGTCCCATTGCAGGCGAACTCCTGAAAAAAACAACAACATTAATATCAATAATTTATTCGAACTAACTCGGAGCGCAAGGTGACGCGCAGATTATCTCGATATGATTGCGATATAACGACGCGAAGAAAATGTTTATCAACGTTTATGATTCATTCGTAATAATAATTGTAAGGAAGAAAGAACAGGTTAACCGAAAATACTAGAATTTTACGTTCATAAACTTGAGATCGATCGGTATAATTTTTTCGAATCACTTTACGCAAGTTGAAGTAGCAGCGATTTATTATTAAAATCAAGTATGAAATATAAATGGAATAAAAAACGAGCCAACATTCCTTTTTTAAAAATTTATATCCAGGCTACTCAAAGAACATACTTGAAATTCTAAAGGCAGGCAAGGTCATTTCTAAATATAGGTAGATCAAGTACGTTTAATTTAATTTAATGTACAACTTAGATATTATTTAGTTTCAAGTACACAAATTACATCATTAAATGTTTAAAAAAATTGTGTTGGTGATCGTAATAATACGTATACACGTTGAAATGACGTTCAAAATGTTTCTTCGTGGTTTTATCGGATTCGAAACACTTTTCTATAGTTTAAAAAAAGACAGTATTTCTAAGATAAATTAGTTGTAAGTACGACTCATTTAAAATTAATACTAATAGCATGACATCACTTCGTTTTCACTTTGTTTCTCATAAATTAAGTCAACATGTTCTCGCGAGAGTGACGGAATCAACGCAAAAGTACAATTTTAACAGATTTCCATTGGCTTCGAAAATACATTCGTTTGTAAAAATACATTCCACCAGACTACGTCTTCAAAATTAATTTCCGTGAAAATCTCAATCATAACTTATTAAAAAAATATATACACATTTTTTCTCGTAATCTCAAGATTAAGATGAATCAAAAACGTCAAATAGGTGAATATAAAGGCAATATAATAAAAACGTAAGCTTTAGAAAAAAACCGGAGCAGGTATATAGCTGAAAGCCTCATGTATCGCGCGCGCACGCCTGAGTTGGAGCGTTCCAGCCATGTTTTCCCCTCTCCCTTCCCTTTCCCAACGTCCCGAAGAGGACAAATTTTCCCGAAAAATTTCACTCTCCGAGTGGGCGGAGTTTTCGTAGCTCGTGTGCGTAGGGGGAGAAGAAGTGTAAGGGGGGGAGGGGGTGAGAAGAGGGAGAGAGCCGTCGATGGGGGGAAAAAGGAGGGAATGGAAGAAGCGAAGTCCGAGAAGAACCGTTATTATTCGAGTCGTTGCGAGCGACTTTTGAAATCGGAGCAAAAGGGACGAAGTATCTCTCTCTCTCTCCGTCTCTCTCGCTCGGGTGAAGATCGTCCAAGGCGACACGTGTAACAGGTGTATCGTCTGAGAATTAGCAGCGCATCACGCGGCCGGATCGTAAATCGAAGAGCATCCACGCGCGGGCGTCGCGGACAAAGAAAAATGCGCACTTTATCGGCCGCGGCTATTTATAATCGCGCAACAGTGCGGATGAGAGGACGAGGCGAGAGAGCCGTGTTTCAGCTGGCGGAGCCAATAATCAAAGAGAAAGAGAGAGAGCCAGGTGTGAATGAGTGGGAGAGAAAGAGAGAGAGAGAGAGAGCGAGTGTAGGAGGAGGCGAGCGTGTGGCCTTTGGGGGCTTACCTTTTTACATGCTCGTACGATTTTCCTCAAGTCATATTCAGACGAGAGGCCCTGCACGGTTGTTAAGGTCTTGCGACCATTCCGCTGCTGGATCCTTATATGTACGAGACCGTCCTGGACATCGTCGTCTGAACCCTTGATTGCATCTGCAAAGGGGTCTGCAAAAGGCAAAATCAAACACGTTAGGCCGCTAAAGTAAATAAAACACTCCTTGCCTGGTCCTCATTATTCGAGGCGAAAGCGAGGAAAACGGAGCCCGAGAGAAAAGTAAAAACACCGATGATTTACGTATTCCAGCATGGTCGATGGCGGGCAACGGGGACGCAGAGGATTACGAGAGAGCCCCTGCTGCTGCTGCTGCGGGGCGGTGAGGGAGGAAGGGGGGGGGGCAGCCTCGACCCTAGCGACTCCGGAAATCTAGGGTGTCGCGCGGCGCGTCCGCGTAGCTCCGAAATTCACGAGGATCGTATTGCCGAGAGAGATAGAGAGAGTTTAACGTACGGGCGTCTAGGGAAAGGTTAACTAGCAGCCGCGCGCGGTTGCGCCTCTCGATGCAAGAGAGAGCGAAGACGCCATTTTGAGGCACACACGCACGGGCGGTCGTGTGCGCGCGTCCTCGAGGCGCGGCGGCGACGCCTCGTTCATCCGCGCGCTAAACCTCGAGATATCCGTCGTCTTTAGGGAGGGAGAGCACTCGGCGGAAGGAGTCGATGCCCCACGGCGACGAGGTGTACGAGACCGACGAGAGAGCGCGGTCGCGCGGGGGGGCACGCGATAAATTCTCAAGTGGACCAAAGAGATGTACGTGTGCTGTGTTGGACTTACCGAATGTGTTGAGATTCTGGATGGACATACGACAAACAAAAGGTGTCCCTCGGAGATATACAACTGCAAATTGCAAGCAATGCCCTTGTTGGGAGCACGAAGAGTTCTGCAGGAGGTTTGGTCAAAAGACGGAGAGATGTTCTAGAGAGAGAGAGAGAGAGAAAGAGAAGAGAGAGAGAGAGGAGGTGGGGGGAGGATGTGCGTGAGTGTCTTTCGGAAGGCGCGCGCGCGTGTCCGGGGGGGAGAGAGAGCTGCTTGTATGCGTGATTTGGCCGAAGGAGCGAAGGCGAACGGGACGTTGCTTGCTGCCGAGGAGGACGCACGCGCACACAGCTGCACTCTCGACGTCTGGCGAGTCACTGGCGCTCTCGGCTCGTCGACCGTCGTCGGTCTCGTGGCGACGTTGCCGCCACCGGCGCCACCGCCGTGCGTCCGCCCGCCGCGCCAGCTCACAAAAATCCCTTCTCTTTCTACCGACACCCCCTCCCCCCTCGGCCTTTTATCCATCCCTCCTTTTCTCTTCTCTAATTCTCTTTCTCTCTCTTCTTTGACTCTTCAGAGGACGCGTCCGTTGGCGGATGACGTGACATGACGCGCGGCGTTCTTGTTGGCGATTTATATGTGTATCTTGAAACGGAACCTCAAGACGTAGACCCCTCTCTCCCCCTCACCGATTGAGGTACATGTCCAGGTATAGAGATTACTCTAGGAAAAAAACCCTGTAATGAAGGCAAACTGCGCTCACGTTTGCGAAGACACTTTGAAGAAAATATAAAAATTAGAAAAGAAAAATAGGAAAAAGAATTGAAAATATTATTGTCTCTTTGATTTTCATTATTTCTTTAACGGACTGCTTTTCGCTAAAACAGATTTATGGAAAAGTAAAATTTATAATGTTTACTTTGAATTGCAGCCAGTTAAAGTGTCCAAAAAACCTTTTTTTAGATAAATTAAAAAAGCACATGTAATTCTTTTAAAAGTAGGAAATGAAAAATGGGCACATTTTTATTTACGGTTTACGAATAGTTTTGTAATTTTTCTACAGAAAATTTGATATCCATTAGTTTTCCACTTTTAAAAAAATAATTTATTGTTTGTAAGTAGACCACTTGCTACGTTGGTGACATTAGCCTTAGCGTCTATTTAGACGCTTCGTGGAAAATTTGTGCTTAGCTGTGACGAGTGGCAGCACTGCAACAACACTTTGCATTCACTTCCTTGTATTGGCTGCACATTTGCCGCTACCCAGCTGCACTAGAGGCAGCCAGGCAGCAAGTGCTAGACGCTAATAGGGTACACACATAGGCCTGGAGCTGATTAACCCTAAAAAGGAAAAAAGGTAGAGACGCTACGGACTGAAGTAACCCAAGAACACGTTAACACTTTATACACGTGCAGGTTACCTTCCTCCTCTTGCAGTTTTTAATATTTGCATTACGGTAAATAGTAGACAGCAAATCATGGCAGACGTTAAATCCATAGATGATAGAACAGACAAACAGGGAAAAAATGCACAGGTCGTGTATTGCTCTTACTGCCCGTCAAAAATTTTAAATCCAGGAGCAGCAAGTTTCACAAACAATGAGGTAAAGACATCAAATTTTGGTGAAATTATCAATTTCTTGTTTGTTACTTGATGATTTATTTGTACGTTTATAACATTTCAGTTTTCTCTGCCACGCATGCAATGTAAACGTGATGAAATGGACAATAAAGAAGAAATTAGTGAATACTGGCAAATTGAAGATATAAATAATTTTGAGAATATTGGAGTGTCACAGAAGGTTGACAATATCAAATTTTTAGTGTGTGCTGATTGTGAAAGAGGTCCCGTTGGTTATCATGATTTGTCAACACAACGTTCATATGTAGCATTGAGTAGAGTGAAACATCAAAAGTTAACTTCTTAGGTAGTTGTGCAATTCTTTTTATTTTGTAATCTTTTAGACCAACATCAATTTTGTATTAATAAATAACAGTGCAATTTTGTGCATTACTTGTCAAAGATTTCTTGCAGTTGCTACTAGGTGATAATATAAAAATAAATCAATATTTAATATTCTTGAACAACTGTACATGAAGAAACTATACTTTTATAAGATATTTTCATACTTTTAATATACTTGAATAATTTTTCTCTTTGTAAAATATTTAATAAATTTTTAATATAAAAAACAAAGAAAATATTTAAAACTGCAGTTTTATAAAATTGTTTATTTATTTTAGTTATGTACTTGAATAACTAACTAAAGTGTTCTTACTAAATGAAACATGTATAAGAAAAAATAAACACAATATTAGAAGTCAATGTTTTATTATTTGTATAAATATACATTCAGTAGTCAATAGTACTAGTTTTAATTAATATGCATATATACAGATTGGATACAATTTATCAAATCAAATTAATTGAGAGTTGAGTAGAAGACAATTAAAATTCAAAATTTTTAGTGCTTATGTACATACGTTTATGTCTTAAATTGTGTGCATCTGCAGGTCATGCAGATAACATACATACTTGTATGTAAAACAACAATGATAAATTTTCTACAAATAGTTGAGACAATCGCAAAAAGTGGCAAAGTAAAACAAGTTTATTGTTTTCTATTCCAATCTGCCAACTGACTTGTTTTTATTAGCAATGTATTAGAAAAAAAAAAAAAAATGAGTTCCTAATAATCCTGTACGGAGTCGTAATTATTATATGGCTGCTGATCTGGCCGCTGATTTTCGGGAATTCTATATTTTTCCTCCGGCTGATCCGGATCCTGTTCATATTTGACTTGGGCATAATACATATTGTAATCAGGATAATCTGAAAGAGAGAAGAAAACGCAATTAAACATCGAATCACCCAATACCCTTAAAAAAATTCGAAAAACCATTAGCAGCTTTATCTTACCATCAAGCGGCTCCTCCTTAATTCTAATGCCATCCTTATTGTCCTCGTCGGGCATGTGTGGGCGGTCAAGCCTCTCCTTGACCTCCTTGCGCTCTCTACGATCACCACGCTCGCGGTCACGGTCGCGCTCCCGGTCGCGCTTGTCTCTCCTGCGCTCGCGATCTGCCAGCCGGTCGCGCTCGTTGCTCCTGGAGCGTCTGCGCTTACGCTCGCGCTCGCGGTCCCTGTCCCGATCGCGACGCTCTCGCGGCCGCTCGAGCTCCTCGATCTCCGGCTCGGCGGGTCGTTCCCGGCTGACTCGTCGGCGTTTCCGGTCGCGCGATCGGCTTCTCGAGCGGCGCTTTCTGTCCCGGGATCTTCTTCGCTCGCGGTCCATTCTGTCTCGATCTCTGCAATTGAAAAAAAAACAACCTCGTTAGCATTACAGAATGTCTGATTAATTTAAGAATTAAAAATGTCTGACTTACCTGTCTTGGTCGGCGCCGCGGATGGCTTCGCGCTCCCGCTCCATCATGTAGCGCTTGCGCTCGCGCTCGTTGTCCTCGCGGCCTGAGTGTTTGATGTTGACGTCGGGCCCTCCGCGGCGCGTGCCACCGAGTCCTCCGCCGAGCCTCCTGGGCAGCCAGCCCTTGACCGTTCTGGCTCGTTCCACGTCCACCAATACTCGTCGACCATCTATTTTCTTACCATCGGCATGCTTATATGCGGCTAAAATAGTACCAATTTTCCACTGTATATAACTCTTCGTTTGTGCTTCCGCGCTTTGTGTTGCACGCTTTACGCCTGCCCCCCGCCCCTCTCTTCCCCGACTTACCACCACCCCCTTACTTATACCCCCACTTTTTTTTCCTTCTTTTTCTCTCAAATCGCTTTATATTACCTTTAGTCTCAACCTTTTCTCTACCTTTAACTCTTACTTTCAATTGTTTTATTGTTATTATTATCATTGTTACCATCACTGTGCATGTTGTGCATGTACATACAAACGTTTTTATCATTGGCACTCTATAATTAAAACTCACTGTCCTTCGTATTTTTCTCTCTTTCACTAACTTTAGAATCAATGTTATTACTTACGCTCCTCAACGATTAACGTTAATTTTCAATGTATTTATAGCTTACTTGATTCTGATAATAACAATAATATTAACAATGTTCGTGATAACTCTTGGATTTACTATCAGTTCATATTAAATTCCTAACGAGAGCAGTAGCGTATACTTATCGAATTCCCTAATCATCCAGTTCGGTAAAATGACACGTCGATTGTCTTACTCCGATTTGTCAAACCAACTTTTCAAAGTTTTTTTGTATTTTATATAGAAGATATATATACCTGCAGTGTCGGTCTCTTTTGACTCGACACTGTTGTTATTTGCGAGGGAGAATAATTGTAACATATCGTGTGAAGAACTTGAATGTTTTATCAAACGTTTTTTAAATAAAGCAAAAACTGTTTTTACCTTGAGTGCGCTTACACAGCAGGCCGTTAGATATTGATTTATCAAATACCTTAAATCTAAATGTTGGTATTTTCAAAAAAAATATATATCAAGTACAAAAAAATACCTACCGCGGTTACTTACGTACGGAAGTTAAGACAAAGCTCAGAAGTATCGATTAATCGTAATATGAACTTGTAACTGACTCGCGAAGACAGAGTGGACATGGACTTTCGTTGGAAAGCTGTCCAGTCTTCTTTTTTCATTCAATCTTCGAAGACCATTTATTCAATATTTACCTGGTGCGCTTTTTTACTCAAATCTTTTTTTTACTACTTACGACCTTATTAAGCGCAACACTATTTACTTACGATTTTCATACTTTTACTTATCTTTTTCTTACTTTAATTTTATTTAAGTAGTAACCCCCATTGAAATATCAAAGAATTCATAATAAAACAACGTTTATTCGCGTTTTGAAAGACGTAAAAAAAAATTAAGTAATTTAATTTACCCAAAATTAGTATTCTATATCGAAATTGATGTTATTTTAAATTTAATATAAACAATATAAAAGTAAAAGCTATACCATAATAAAATACAGTTCATTTAAGAATACGGCAACAGTAAGATTCGCGATTTATTTTTTAACGAAATTTTTCACTAATGTAAAGTCACTTTTGAGAAAATTGACTAATTTGTTGCATTACAAAAAGGCCAATAAGGTGGTGAATATTAATAATAACCAGACTGTACAATTTGAGAAGAGAGTAAATTTAGATTTTCAAGTATTAATATTTTATGAGCTACAGTCCCTGAACCTTTTTTTTATAAAGTAGGAATCAATTTCAATAGAGAATGCTAATTTGTAACTGAAGGATTTTTTTTAAAATGACTTTTAGTGATTTGTTAGTTTTGCATTGCAATCTAGAGTAATTAATAAATACAGATATCAAATAAATTTACATTATTCAATGCATGTTTCATTTATTGAAAAATTAAGTTATCTTTGACTAGACTTTTTATGTACAAAAATAAACTATTATAGTTCATTATTTAAAAATTATCACAGTCTGTATTATTTAATTTTAATAATAATTAAGAATCTATTGGTCAGTAATTAAAAGAGCATTTAAAATAGCTAATAATGGCTGTTGTATGCTGGATCTTACCACACATACAAACCTAATATATGAGGCAGGTTCAGGGAATTTGCACGTAATAGCGAACGGCACTGGTTGCCGACAGTGGCCGCCATGCTGTACCAAGAACAAGATAAAATAGTATTATTAAAAAAACAGCTAAATTTTATACTTATTTGATTTGGGTTACCATCATTGAAATTCACAGGACAGTGTTCCTAGATAAGTCATAAGTAGAATTTCCCGTACTGTCTGGTTAGTTTGTTTAAATAAACGAAAGCTTTTTGAGTTCTACTACTGTTCCCTAAACTTCATCACCACTATTTTAAGTACAAGTAATACTAGCGTTCGGAGATCATGTCATTTAAAAATAAAGGCTCTACAGTCTTTTTCTTTCTTCTTCTTTTTTAAATTAGATATAAATGATTTGTATACTCACAGTGCATATCCCTTTCATGTTCATACTCAATAAAGGCGTATCCTCTAGGCTTTCCATTTATCGAATTGTGAATCACAACAATCTGTAAATCATAAGTTATTGTATCTACTGAATAATCATATAAAAATCTTATACTTTACAAATAGAAAATCAATGTATACTGACCTTCTTGACAGGACCGTAAACTTCAAATTCTCTTCTGAGTTTTGATTCCGATGTGTCATAGTTCTAGAAAAACAATTTGTATTAGAACAAATGAAGATCAATAAAAGACACGTAAACAAAACAAAGTAATACTCACAATTCTGGCTACAAAAAGGGTTTTAAAAGCATCCCCTGTAACATTGGGAATACCCTGGGGATCCCAGACAGCAATCTCTTGCTCGAGTTTGTAGGCGACTTGCTCATTGCGTTCTCTCCGTCTGCGCTCTAACCTCTCCTCTCGGGTTTCTACCCTTAAGGGCGGCGGTGTATCTTTCGGATCCTAGAAAATTCAATAAGAAAAAATCCCATTAGTAAGAAAAAGCCGAGAAGCCAACGTATACGGTGATTAAACTGTATCGCAGCATGTTCGATGGGCGGGGAATTTTTTGAGGTTACCTCGAACTGGTGAAGAAAAGCTCCAATGCCGGCGTAGCCCGATGTCTTCTTTTCGTGGGGTAGTTTGTCGACGGGCGGCAGATAGGGCACGGGATCGCGGGGTGCGAAAAGGGCCAGCAGATTAGGCGGTAAAAACTGCGTCATGGCTGCTGGAGTCGAGCTGTGGCCGCGGTCTCAATGCGGAACGACTGCTCCAGGCATCGTCTTACTCTCCTCAACAATAGCCACACCGTGTCTCCCTCGGTCGAAGCGTCGTGCGTTTCCTCTCTCCTCGGGGGGGCAAGCGCTTCCCAACTGCGGGGCCGAAGTATGTCGTCTTCCCGTCGCACGCGTATACGCTATATACGTGTACGCACGCACACTCTTCGGTTATAGCCGCGTACAAAATGGCGATCTGCCGAGGCGGGGGACACCTCTCCTAACGAGTATGTCAGTTGTCCTTTGAAACGTTTTCGCACTTTGCTGAATCAACTTACTTTGCACCCGAATGGTCTTGCCGATTTTTATTAGTTGAACAATTTAGGATGACTGATGCTCTGGCTGGGCTTTCGGGCCTCTAATATACCCTTCCCCAGAATCATTAATTCGTATAGGCGTAACGTATCTATAGCGTTGTCGAAGCGTTACTTCAATTCTTTACGGATAAAAATGGCCATTTTTATTGTTACCTGCTTTGTACTAATTGCTTTCGGCATTAAGTTCATTAGGCTCTTGAAAAAGTGAGAGTAGGTAGTTACGACGCTATGAGAACATAAGTTTTGCAAAAAAAACTAATTTATTTTATTTTAACTGAACGCGATTTTAGTATTTTTAAATAAACGAAACGCAAAGTTCTTTATTGTTTGTTTTTTCATTTGCCAAGTTGCATTGTTTACGTTGTAAATCGCACTTCGCATATTTTGCATTTGAATTTTGCACAGCAGGTTCATCTAACCGTTTTATTGGCTGCCGATAAGATAGAACAAAGCCTATATCCCAAATATTCTATGACAGACGCAGCCACACTCTTACCGCAGCAGCTTTTTGAAGCCCAAAAATGTTTGAACATTATCAAAAATTTTGTTATGTGCAGAATGCGTAGAGAGTTTAGCTTCGATGTGGCCTACGAGTGTCAGCCGCCGAGTTGATAACGCGTCGGATTCTACTTTTCCCGATTAATGTATTCAACAGTGCGTTCGCAAACAAGCCGCGTACACGTCTTAACACTATGTTTACCATAGTACGCGCTGTCTCGCCGCTCCGTAAATTTAACCTTAATTATAACAGAGAATTTAGTTAGTTTCTTTTTTTTTTCCAAAAACGCATGTTAATCCGGTGTATTAAGGAATTACGATAAATGATACTATCATGGAGAATCATTCCGTACACTACATGCAAGTGTCACTCGACACTGACGATCTGCCGTTGATTGGGAGCAGCTCCACGAAGCTCTACATGGATGGTATTGGCAGAAGACGAGATGGAGCGATTTTAACCAGTGACACAAAGTCTGGCCTAGCAAACTCTCGGGCGCTATTGTTTTTATTGTTATGGTATATATTCAGTGGCTGTACGCTCTTTTTAAACAAGTACATTCTTTCCTATATGGATGGCAATCCAACGATACTGGGTAAACATTTTGTGACACATATTTTTTTACTTCTTTATTATCACAATTTGTATTAATGTTTATTTTGTTGTTTAGGTGCTTGCCAAATGTTAATGACAGCAATATGTGGTTTTATACAATTATACTTCCCTTGCGGTATGTATAAAGCAAGTCCACGATTAGTCAAGCCACCTGGATTTTATAAACATATGCTGCTAGTTGGTTGCACAAGGTTTATGACAGTAGTTTTAGGACTAGTTTCGTTAAATTATGTTGCTGTGAGTTTCACAGAAACTATTAAGAGCAGTGCACCTCTTTTTACAGTTTTTATCAGCAGATATTTATTAGGTATTTATATTGCTGCAAAAATTCAAATTCAACAATTTGTATTGATAAACAAATTTAATTTTGTTTTCAGGAGAGCATACAGGTTTATATGTCAATTTATCGTTAATTCCAGTTATGGGAGGATTGGCTCTGTGCTCAGCCAATGAAATAAGTTTTGACTTAAGAGGATTCATAGCTGCAATGGCTACAAATTTAACTGAATGCTTGCAAAATGTTTATTCAAAAATGCTGATCAGTGGTGATAGCTTTAAATACACGTTAGTATATATAAATTTAAAAAAAAAAAAATTATTTTTGTAAACAGTTACAAGGTTTTCTTTTTAATCTTTAGACCAGCAGAACTTCAATTTTATACAAGCCTAGCATCAGTGGTGGTACAAATCCCAGTGTCAATTTTATTATTAGATCTTCCTACTTTAGAACATTCCTTTGACTTGCATTTACTTACGGCTTTTGCCCTTAATGGTATTTTCTTTCATTTTCAAAGTATCACTGCATATGTACTTATGGACTACATTAGCCCAGTAACCCACAGGTAAAGTATTATAATTTTATAACATATAAGTTTCAATGTTTAATTTTATAAAAATGTTTTTGTATTTTAGTGTTGCTAATACTGCAAAAAGAGCTTTCTTAATATGGTTATCAATACTATTATTCAACAACCCAATAACTGGTCTTTCAGCATTAGGAACACTCTTAGTTATTGCTGGAGTTTTGTTATACAATAAAGCTCAGGAATATGATAGAGCTATAAATATGAGACGCAAATCAAAAGTAAACTTACAGTGATTATTGTGATTTTTAAATTTACATTGTAAAAATGTGAAACTTTTTACCATTTATCAAACTAGATAGTAATTTATAAAAATGTTGTATATTTTTAAAACTTGATTTTACAAAAATTTCATCAAGTATAAAAATTTACAAAAAAGACTTACCAATTTAAAAGTTTTATGTGATTTTTATATTTCTTAAATGTAAAATTTTTCAAAGATTATAATGTTTATAATTTGTTTACTATAAATGAATAACATAGTTATTGCAATAAATTTTCTAGTCCCATTTATAATGATGTTTACAATAATTAATGTATAATGTAGGTAGAAAGAATTTACTGTTAAAACTGAACTGTTGTAAATGGAAAGTATTGATCAACACTTTTTGAATGACTTAATAAGTTGGATGCATGTATACATTCCTCACCCCATAGAGCATAACTGATTGGAAATAAAAATTGTAAAATATCTTCAGTATTATAAACCAATGTAAGTTTTTTTTTTTTAAATATGGGCAATTTTAAAACAAACTTTCAATAATCAATAGTTAAATACTTTACAAAAATAATGAGTAATTAAAGCATATTTAGAAAGTTAAAAAATTATTAAAGCAAGTTGACTGATAATCGTAAATTTAATAAAATCACTTTTTTTGTATTGCTTAATACATAAGAAAAATTAAATCTCACAATTTTTAGAGTAATTTTAAACAAGACAGATCTAACTTCATAACATCAAGTTGCTTGAAGTTATACTCCATGGTGAGCCTATTATGTGAATGCTGTTTGAATACCTGATTAAGAGCAATATATACATATTTCTGATCAGCAACTTGCCAAGTCCAATGGACCATTGAATAATTTAAACAGAAAAGTGCTTGAACAGCTTTTTCTAGTGAAAGCTTACTTTTTTTTAACTGCTTAACAAATACTTGAATTGAATTTTTTTAAAATGAATACTCAGCAAAATATAATTTTATAAATTTGGCTGCTAGTATGCACAAAATCATAGTTAAAATATTTGAGGTGAATTGGGGTATATACAAATAAAGATTGAAACTAATAAATTTAGGTTTATTATTATTTTATATTGATTTGCAACAGAATAAAAACTGAAGAATATAATATATAATGTACATATATTTTTACCCTTCTGAACTTTGCATAGCTAAGTAAAAATGGATTACATAGTTTTTAGATAAAAATATGTAAGTGTACTATATAAAAAAAACTTTCATAAACTTGTAATTTTTTTTTTTTTTTATAAATTGTCTATTAAACACTTCTTATAATATAATTTTGAAAACAAATGAAAAAAGTAATTTGTTGTCTGTTTAATTTAAAATACTTTAACGACATATTTTTCATAATAATCGATGGATTGATGCACATTTTAAACTAGTTAAACTAGTAATTAGATTATTAAACAGCGCCAGTGCCAAATCCAACTTTCATGCACACAAATATGCTTGGTATAATAAACAAGAATACAACAAATTTTTGGCATACACAAATACATTTTAACATGTAATATGGTATGTCACGTAATGGTGTGAACTCTTTTCATACTCATGTGCTGTTCTTCCTCTTAAAAATCTATTCTACCCCCACTTTTATGTAAGACAGTCTTAATAAATCTATTATTATATTCATGCTTATTTGTTTGAATAACCTTGATCAATTTATTTGTGAATTACGCTTTTTTTCGATATACATTTAACAATTTGATGTAAAACACTAAGATCAAGGATTTGGCTACTGGAATTTATTTGCGAATAAGGAAATTTTCACAATATAAAGGACAAATTAGAATTAAGACTAGAAGGTTGAATGAAAGAGAGAAAAAATACAGATGGGGTCATAGTGATGAGAGCTCAAAAGAAAGGTGAGAAGTAGAAAAGAGGAAGAGTACAGAGAATTTACGAAAGAAATTTTCAATAGCTTATCCACTTTTGAACAAAAGGATTGCCACTTGACCTAAGTAAAAGTAAATAAAATGTCTTGTCTCGTGCGTCACGTAACTGCCAAAGTTTCGGCCGACAATGCAGTGCCATGTAGGGTTGTATTTTTTGTCAAACTCCTTCTTGATGAATGCAGCAATGTCCTGTAGAATAAGAGTTACATCGGATAAGCGACATGTGATTAAGCGTGAGTTGCGCGGGGGTCTTTTAGCTACACCAGAGAGCACATATTAATACAGATAAGAAATTGATGGTGGCGTTTACCTTTTCGATGTTGTACTTTTCCAATGCCTGGGTCGCAGAGTCGACGGCGTCCTGCTGCATTTCCTCCGACATATCGGCATTTTTAATGACTGCTTTGCGGTCTTGCGACATGTTGGCTGTCCTGAAACAATAGTACAAATTCTGTGAACTGCCAATGGATGAACGCGACAAAGATTTTAGTCTGTATGCGCGTCTCGGTGTGTAGGATCTAAAGAGTGGGCTAACGACGACGACGACGGCAGTGGCAACAACGTGAGCCGTGTGTGTCGTGTGCTAGTGCCGTCGAGGTTCGCGTGCACGCCGGCCCGAGAGACGGCGAAAAAGAGATGAGTTATGTCGGCTCTGAAGACCTGACGACCTGGAAGGGGAGGGAACGCGCGGCTATTTTGACGGTAGCGCGCAGGTCGAGAACCGGCATGATCGAGGATGGCCCTCGGAGGATCTCGAAGCTCTTGGAAGCCTGGGGAGAAATATCCGGTGGCCTCCGTGCGCGTGTGGTAGTGCTGCTGCCGCCGCTACTGCTGGAGATGCGAAAGGGCCTCGATTGCGGAGCAATGCTGAGAGGCGGCGAGGAGGAGGTGCGCGCGGCCTGGGCGGCCTGGGGGAGGGCCGACGAAGCAGCAGCCAGCGTCGCGGCGACGGGGGCGGGGGACAACTTGTTTTATCGATACCGCTCCAGCTCTCGTTCTCTCTCTCTCTCTCTCTCTCTACACCAGCGAGCATCCCGGCACGAAAATAGCCGGCCGATGATGCTGGGCGCCCACGACAGAGGCCCGGGCCTCGGGGCCGTTTAGAGGCCATAGCGACAACGACCAGGAGGAGGAGGGCTCACGTTGCCGAGGAGGCGAGCTACGGGGAGGGAACGAAGAGGGACGACTGCTGATTGAATTTACCTGGAGGGAGTAGTGGTACTGGTACTACTAGTGCCGCTGCTGCTGAGATTCGAGGTTGCTGCTGGGCGCGAGGAATAAGCTCGCTGGCCTGGTTACTGCGGGCGCGCCTCTCGCCGGCGGCGCAAGCGCTTGCAGCTGCAACGGGGGGCAGCTTTCGTCCGGTTCCTAAGCTAGAGAGCCGCGCGTCTTGGCTCCTGATGCTTGCTCTCCTGGCGCTCTCGTGAGGAGCACGCGGTGGTTCTTTTTCTCTCTCTCTCTCTCGACTATCCTCTTATCTAGGGCTCTCGTTTCCTTCCGACTTGCCGGGCTGCAGATTCTCTCTCGTGGGCGCGCGAGATCAAGCCTGGACTTGATAATTTTTAAGTGGCGCGGTCCGTCGCCGGGGATTAGCGGAGAAACAGTGGAGAGTCGCCTGGGGCTTTTAGGCAGCGGGCCGAATATGCCGAAAATTACGACCTGACGTTGCTCGCACACTGGCTCTCCTGCGCTGCGCTCTGCTTCTCTCTCTCTCCTCAACTGCTGCTGCTGACTGCTCTGCAGATGAGCCGCTGCTGCTAACTACACTGCCGCTGCTGCTGTTGCCGCCGCCGCCGACGATATCGCGCGCGAGCTCCGTAAGATGTGCCTCTGCCACGCGCGCCCGACAAAGAGAGAACGAGCGGCGAGGCGGGCAGGTAGAGAGAGACCGCTACCGGCCCTCGACGCTCATTGGCTCCTGCTCAGGGTCTTCTATCAGAGTCTTCTATCAACCCGGCATGCATTGCTCCTGCCAGCGCGCGCGATTCGCTTCGCGCCGTTCGAACGGCTCCTCTTTCTGTTCCTCTCTCTCTCTCTCCGCACACCTCACTCTCTCTCTCTTTTTCACTCGCGACTCTCTCTCGAGGCTCTCCTCGAGGCTCGGTAATTGTTTTATAGCCACGCGCGGCAGAGAGCCGATATGCGCGACTTTTATGGCAGGAGCTCGGCCTGGCTTTTTTTTTTTTTTTGTTTATTAAAAACATCAAAGGCGACCTTTTCGCGCTATCTCTCTCACTCTCTCTCTCTCGCTAGCGTTTCATCAATTCTCTCCTCCCCCCCCCCCGCCCCCCCCCTCCCCTCCCTTCACC
>JAPYYQ010001137.1:0-53280 GCA_030522585.1 Anagyrus pseudococci | reverse complement strand
ATAGAAGAGGGAAGGAGAGAAAGAGAAAAAGAGCGAATACAGGCGTTCGGATATGGCGAGAGAGAGAGAGAGAGAGAGAGAGAGAGAGAGAGAGAGAGAAAGAGAGAGAGAGAGAGAGAGAGAGAGAGAGAGAGAGAGAGAGAGAGCAAAGTTTAATCGTGACAACGCGTGGTGCGAGTAGGGTGCATATGAAATTCCGAGTTGACAACGTGTATTGGCATAAAGGCAATTTCTCATTGGACTGACGAGAGAGAGAGAGAGAGAGAGAGAGAGAGAGAGAGAGAGAAAGCCGCAGGAGGTGGTGAGGGAAATGTCTCTCGATATCGGTCAGCGCGCGAGGCTTATCGATTCCCCGATCAATTTAATTACCATAAGCCTGACAAACAACGGACGGATATATAGGTGGGATCCACCTACACACTCTCATGCTCCGCGCTCTTCCGATAAAATCTTGGTCGAATTGAATCCATCAGGTCCCTTCTCTATCCACTCCATATAAACGCTTGACCATTTGTCCAGTGCGCGCGCGTCTCTTGGAGATATTTCCCGGTGCTGCACTTGTGGGGGGGGGGGAGGGGATGAGCGCGTTGAAAAACGCCTCGACTCCGGCAGCGATTATAAATCACGGCGTTTTAGCGGACGAGCGAAAAAGCTCAGCTGTCGAAAGCGCGTGCGGCCTGGTGTGTGTGTCAGCACGTTTGGACACCCGTTGCACTGGGTATAGACGGTGTACGGAGGCGCGTCGACTTGACGCGCCTCCTCACGTTGGTTCGATATCGCGCTTTTGAGTAATTTTATTTTTTTTTTTTTTATAATTTTTAGATTGTGAATAGAGAGATGAACGAGGTTGAATATGGATGCAATGAAAGGAATTGTGGGTTATATGCGTATATATGTAAACTGCGAGAACTTTATGCGCGCGTATACGCTTGTTTGCTTAATAAGCGTTGTTTTTCCAGTTTGGCAAGGACTAATTAAAAAACTTGGCCCGACGCACGGGATGTTTTGTGTTGCGGGCAAATGCGGCTAATAAATATATCAAACGTATGCATACGAGCGTAGGTCGCGAGAGCTTGGCGCGCGTGTGACAAATTACGGAATATACAGGGATACAAGAACTGGAACCGTTTGTTCTACGAGAGAAAGTGAGAATTTTAATGCTCGTTTTTTTTGTGTCGTTACAGGTACCTGGCGGTCGTGCATCCGATAAGCTCGAGGTCGATAAAGACGGAGAAACACGCGATATTCGCCATATGCGCCGTTTGGATAGTGATACTCACCGGCTCCATACCGGGATTCATCATACACGGCGAGGTGAGAGAGTCTATACTTTGATTGAAAATGACTTCGTACATTTTTTTTTAACGAAACTGCACCGAACAATTATTTCACCAATGTAAATCATCGAGTTTGTAGTGTGAAATTGGATTTTTTTTCAACTACGAAGATTTAATATGAACGCGTGTGGATGAAAGAAAGGCAAATACGCGCATTTTCATCAAGCGCCAAATGTTTTTTTCTAATTTTTAAAATATTTGAAAAATATTTGCAAATTTTTTCGTTTGTTCTCGAGAGGGGCGAAAGAGAGAGATAGAGAGAGACACACACACAGAAGGAAAATTTAACAAAGAGGGTAGAAACGTGCCGGTATGCGTTTACAAAGGGCATTTTCACGAAATGCTCATATGAAATTTTTGTTTGAGAACAAAAGTACAAAGGCAAACAGCAGTTTCAATGACATTGCTTTGTAAATGAAGTGATTACACACGAGGACTGCAAACTCGACGGCTTTAATAATTACATTTACGCACACGCGCAGTTTAACGCTTATATTCAATTACGTGACAAAACGCGTATACGCGATGCCGTAGCTTAAATTGAGCAATCGAAACACACATCAATAAATCACGAGTTTGCAATATAAATTGATTCTCTACAACAAAAAAAATAAATAAATAAATAAATCCTCCAGCTGGACATCGCAGAGGACTCTCGTGTATTCAACGAGAGCGTAACACTCGACGAGGACGAGCTGGTGCTGGTGGAGCGTTTGCGCAACAGCAGCTGGCTAATCGGCCTCGAGGAGGAGTCGGACGAGGAGGAGGATAGCGGCTCGAGCGTCTCCTGCCGTATCCTGCGCAAGGAGAACTACTACTACTTCCAGGTGATATTCTTCCTTGTGAGCTACGTCGTGCCGCTGCTGCTGATCGGCGGCCTCTACCTCTGCATGCTCATGCGACTGTGGCAGGGGCCGCGCATAAGCGCCGAGAGCCGGAGGGGCCGGAAACGCGTCACTCGCCTCGTCGCCGTCGTCGTTGGCGTTTTCGCGTTCAGCTGGCTACCCATACACGTGAGTATAGTCTTTTTTTTCTTTGGTTTTATAAGCCTGCGATACAATGTCGTTGGAGTAAGGGGGATATTGAAGGAGGGATAGACTTGTTGTATACTGGACCCTCGTCTTTAAGCCACGGAAGTTGTAAATATTTGAGTGAGAGAGAGAGAGAGAGCGGGCATTCGCTCAGACAGTTATCTCTTATTTATCGGCTGAACGTGGATCGGTCTTTATCAAGCCGGATGGCTATACTGAGCGGACTGATTAACATTAAGCTAATGAGATATTTTTACAAATGCGAAATTAGCTTGCCGATCGCGCGTCGTTTGACGAGATTCTTTTATTTTATTTTGCTCGGCGATTCGCGCGAATCTCCGTAAATACGTCGTTGAGAAACCTTTGAAAGGAGTTGTGATTTTCTCGGATTTTATTTGTTGTTGTTGGAGAGTGTAAAATTTCGCTTGGCCGACCAAGCCGGTCTTTTACTACTGAAACCTTCAAACGCGTTTTTATTTCAAGTCTGGTGTTTTTCAAACAATATTTTTCATAGACTCTTTAATATTATCGAAATGACAAACACTTATACGCCTTATTTAATATGCAGAAAGTGAAGACAGGGAAAACCCAGTTTTTCTTAAAAAAATTCAAATTTCATCGGCATTTTTCTCCGGCCGAGGAGGGGCAAGGGCTACATAAATATCGCGTAAAGAAGATTTTTTAATTAAAAAACGTTCCGAAAAACACAAATACATAGCTCGAGAGATTGAAATGAAACATAAAATACAAGCTATACGAGCTGACATGGCAAATAGCGGATAAAAACGATGTAACGGATTCTCGCTCTTTGCTTTCGCGCGCGCTACGAAGGGCGTAGGCGATATACGAAAAAAGAGGAAAAAAAATAGTCAGAAAAACATTTATTACACGCTCTCGAATGCCGTGCTGTTGAATCTGAAAAGAAAAACACAAGCACGTTCCGTCGCCATAAACGAAAGAGCGAGAGGGAAAAAAAAACAAAAATAGAAGAGAGAAAAAAAGAGAGACGATAGAAAGAGGGAAAAATCCGACGGTTATATCGATTAAAGAGAGCTGACACGGCGCATATACGCATATTAATCCAAGCAACGCGCTCCGCAGGTCGTGCTGATCTGCAAATCGCTGGACGCCTATCCGATCAACACGCCGTTGATAATCGTCCAGATAGTGAGCCACGTGCTGGCCTACGCCAACAGCTGCATCAATCCCATCCTGTACGCCTTCTTCAGCGAGAACTTCCGCAAGGCCTTTTACAAGATCATCTATTGCCACGATCGCCAGGAGCAGCAGAATCGACCGGTCACGAGGACGACGAGGATACCAAGTTCCGGCCAGATATTGTAGGTAAGTGCGCCCCGACCGACCGTCTCTCTGCTGATTGAATCTCCTCCCCCCTTTTCCACTCTCCACCCCAGCGTCCACTTATGCCGACCCAGACTCCGGATTAAGAAGCTTCGGAAAAGGCTCGATGGGTACTTTGCGAATCGATCATATAACTCTGCCACTCGTCTCGCACCAATCCATCTCGAGTTACCAGCCGAAGGACGAGAGCGAGGTGGGGGCAGGGCTAAAGTAACGAATTCTTGGTTTTAGGCCGCGATGAACATCGGGGCTTTTGATGGATATCGGACAGCTGGGGAATTAAAAGCAAATGTTTAGGTTAAAACTTAGCAGCGCCCTATGTGCTCTCTCTCTCTCTCTTTTGCACAGTTCCACCCGTTAACCCTAGTTCCCCCCTCTTGCCAACACCCCATCTATCTACCCCATTTTTCAACTTTTTAACCGGCAGTAATAACAACGTATAACAAGATTATTCCCTCGGCGTCCTCCTCTACGTCTTCTCCCCCCTATTAAAACTTTGCTAATATTTACATTATTCAGAAAGCTGTGGGACACGAGCCGCTTTAAAAAAAAAAAAAAGAAATATACCACCTGTCCCGCTGCTCCATATCTCTTTCTTTCTCTTGTTTCTGCCTCTCCATAACGCTCCCTTCCGGATAATTTTTATCGCGCGCATACGTTTCGTTCCGGCTCGCACACACAGCTTGCGCGCTTACGCAGAGCATATATTCAACCGGCCGAGCGGAACTGAAAGCTGCACACCGCCTGCTGCACCGACAAAGTGACAATTTCTTTTTTTTCTTTTTATTCGCTGTATCGCCTTTAAAATTCATCAAGCCTTACACGGCGTTTATAAGTCTAGAGAGCGAGCCATTGGATAAGGGAGGTGAGAGTTGGAAGGGGAGGGTAAGGGAGACACAGGTCTGACCGATGGATCGAAAAACAAAAGTGGAAGGGCCGTGAAAGTGGCTACCGCGAGGCTACAGCCCCCAGGCACTCGTAACGATTATACGACAGGGGTTGAAGGAGGCGGGGTAGGGTGAGAGAGAAGCTGACGAGAGGAGTAGTATATGGTGCGCGCTGTTGCTGACGTCAAGGGCTCGACGTCGCTGGCAGGGGCCTCGGTACGGTTTTCCCTTTTTTTTTGTTTTTTTAACGAGGTGCGACCGCGCGTTTAACGGCGAGCCGTACTAACCGAGTAGTGCGCCCGACTGGTTATATACCGATACTACTTATGAGGCGCGTGTACGGAGGGAGGAACGCTCTCGCGGGGCTTGGCGAATGAACGACTCTCTCGGATTAAGCTTTTTTTCTCTCGCGGTATTAGCACGCGACCTCAAATCTAGCCGATTGGAAATTGAATGCAGCGGAGGAGAGCAGATAAATCGACCGGCATTGTGTATCTAGAAAAGAGAGAACGCGCGGGAGGAGATCTTTTAATAATTCAGGCGGTGCGCGCGAGAGCCGTGTCGTCGCGGGAATCGGCTAAGCTCTTTCGAGCGAAAAAGCACGACGAGCCGTTTCTTTGTCCATGGAAACAGACTCATTTCTCTCTCTCTCTCTCTCTCTCTCTTTCGCCCCCATTTTCGTCGTCTGCGTTGAAATAAGAGTACGTACGGCTGAGCACCGAGAGACAGTGAGAGAGAAAAGAACTTTCGCTCCTTCAGCATTTTCATTTATGAGCAATAAATGCTATTGTCGACGGAGCAAGAGAAAAAATAAATGTGTCCACTTTGTGTAGCACCCCCACACCCCCCTACGACCAGCCGATGAATTCTTATTCTGCTTCGATTTTTCATTTGCTCTACTCAAGCGACAGCGTTTAATCGAACGGTCAGTTCCTTTGTTTGCCGTTTTAAAGGCTCGCGATGTCGTGTAGTCGGTGAAAATTGTCTTTTATTTCCGTTATTTAAAATTCACGTACATACGTCGCGACGCTTTCATTCGGCGCGCGCGTGAAGCCGTATTTTATTAAATATCAAGAGCGATTAATTACAAAATTATTTATACACGGCTCTGTTTTTCCGGATTTCGATTCCTTAATTATCAGGCACAATATAATTTGATTTATTTCCGGGCGTTAATTAAAGATTCATTTTTCCGATGCACGATGAAATGTGTTATTTCATAAAAATTCAGGGGAGATAATTTAGCGAATCTTCGAGATCAGCTCTTTTTATTAATATTTCAATAAATTAATTAGTTTCGCCATTTAAATTTTGTTCAATTACGAAATATATATAAACGGCGCGAATATTCTTTTATTCGCAATTTAAAGGATAATTCAATAACGTTATCGATTCGCACATCCCAGAAACTTTCTGTCCCACCGGCCAATTGGCACAATGACTTTTGCAAAATAATCCATCGAGTGAATTAGAGTACAAGAGTACAATTCTATTAGCATATTAATTTACTTTAAACTTGTAGTTTGCGCGTATGCATAAATTACTATTGGGAGACGCGTTTAATTAAGATAAGACGCTATTTAATAATTCGATTCTCCAAAACAATTGACGTGCAATTATGGCACAGTAATGCGTTTAATACAAGGAATCGGACGTCAGCGATTTATGGTAACGCTATGCGTGTAAGAGAATTACATCTTGCTCGATATCGATTCGAGAGGAGCATATCGCGAGCAATCAATTTGAATTTGATCAATTATTATTTCGTTCTATGGTATACAACTAATAAATAAAATGTAGGATTTACAAACTTGAAGCTGTGAATTTAACAGCTCGAAAATATAAAAATATTCCAATAAATTCAGTTGTTTTAAGCAAAGTGAAAAAAGAAAAAAATAGATACAAATCGAATCTTCTTGTTTTCTTCGTCGGAATATATCCGACGCAGCAGTAGCGCCAGCTCGTAGAATAAAACATTGGCCATTTTCCAGAAGCGAGACGCGAACATTTCGCTAGAGACACGTTGCGCAGTTAAAGATTATCAGACAGATAGCTCGTCGACTGGCTTTTTTTTCGTAAAAATGTACAGCTAGAAAAAGTCACATCGAGAGATATTGCTCGGCTGGTTACGTGAGCCACATTTATCTGGTAGGCGACAGAAACAAGATTTTCCCTCCGATACCGCTGGAAATGCAAGCGCGCGGGGGGCCACGTGACTTTTGGATGCTGTAAAGAAAGTTGGACTAGCCGGGAGAGTCTTTAATGAAAAAGCCAAACGATAAATCTCGGTTAGAATTCGGTCGCTTTCAAAGCCGGGATAAACGACGTATACGTAATTTATAGTTCTTTAATGGTCACTCGGCTCGTAGAATTCTCGTAGAATTTATCGGTTTTCGATATATACCTTTGCGAAATATAAGATTTTTGAAAATATCGAGTAATCCTGTTATAAGGTATAACAAGCTATCGTAAACGTGATTTTTCCCTTTTCAAAATTGCTATTTATACGATATTGAAAATTACTAACAATCCGAAATTTATGTATTTGAATTTGCAAAAATATCTGATATAGAATTTTGCCTTTTCCTTTATTGCTCGCGTAACAATCGTTTTGCGTCATATATATTTTTATTGTATCGCAAGCATTTTATTTGTCGAAATTGCAATACCGAATATTTTTCGACGTCATTAAAAATTGTATTTAAATAACCATTTCTGCCGCATAATAAAACATTGGTCAAATGGTAATTAATGCTGCAGACAAATGTAAATTTGCCTCTCCAATTTTCTTTGCCCACTACCAAGCTCGAGCCCAAAATTTCGAAAATAGAAAAAGCGAAAATAAAAACAAAAAATTCAACAACCGAAAAGAAATGTAATTTTTTAATTAGCAATTCAGCGGAAGAAAACAGCTGACGGATAAGCCGCGTACACGTATAGCGAACTACATTGCAAAACAGCGAATTTCGTAATGAATTTTATAAACTAGGTTTTTCGAAGCTCCTGCCATCTCTCTGTGAAATCCAATTAGCTAAAGTTGCTACGGCTCCGACTTTCTCACTCTCTCCCTTCGCCTGTCGCTTTGTCAACTTAAATAAACTGCTTCACGTGGAGCAGAATGAGAGAGAGAGAGAAGGAAAAAAAGGTCACGGCGTAGACAACATCTAAATAAAGCTTACCCCGTGTAGCAGTGTCGAAATAAAAAAAAAAGGAAAAGAGAGATCCATGAAAAAAAAGGAAGAAAAAAATCGTAATCGCACTAAATTTCCATTTCGATGGATTAACGATACTCCCTCCTGCCGAAATTGACGACAATTAGCGCCCAGCGAAGCCGGGACAATAAAATACAATAAACCGTACTTTAAATTACTCTCTTTTCCTCTCTCTCTCTTCAGTCCTCCAACGCTTTGCGGTTCGTTGTAATTTAATGTTTTTCGTCTCCCTTCGGATAAAAAAGAGAGTACGACGCTCAGCGTATACTGCAGGATATAAAATACCTAAGAGCTCCCCAAATCCAATAGAGAAATAATTCGCGTTGTTTAGAGCGATAAAGACGCTTTTAACGGCAGTTCCTCCCCCCCCTCCCGTTAACCCCCTTTTTGTCGCGTAGCTTTAAAAAGAAAACAGCTACTCTAAACAAAATACCATTCGATAATCGATTCCGCCATCATTCCCCCCCTCTCTTTCCATTAATTTCCTGGAAATACCGTCGATTTTAATTAATTCCAGCAATACACACAGAGCGTTCAGTGTTTCGCGCGTATAGAACGTCCCAAGCTGTGCCGGTTAAAAAATGCGCGCGAGAAGCCACCCGAGAGAATCCTGGATGAACAAGAAAAGAAAAAAAAAATTAAAGAGTCGCGGCAGAAAAACGAGAAAGCCTGGAATTCCTTCGACAACGGGGCGTCAAAGTGAAATGTCCCTCTCTCTCTTTCTCGGAGAGGAGCGACTGACGGCTATCCTTAAACCCGACGGGATTACTTCAAAGGCAGCGTATACGGACTCGTGCTCTCGCTTAACGCTTTCGGCTCTCCCTCTAGCCTAGTTCATTTTTTTTCCTCTCTCTTCCCACCTCTCCTTTTGTTTTCTCCAAAGCTTCTTCATTTTTTTCCCGTCGAAGCTGTACGCGTTAGTGTGTTTCGCGCGGGGCAGAGACAAACGGGGCCGCGGGGGAGGGAGGGCTCGCGTTACCCTTTTAGCCAGAGTTATTCGGTTATCTCTTTCGGAGCCCTGAGCTTTTTTTATGGACGGGATATATAACCGCGCGTGTGCACACACGGCTCTATACTCCGACTGAGAGAGAATTACGCGAGGGATTCACGCGCGCGCGAGAGATGGGGGAAGAAACGAGATCGGTCTGGTCCTTTAATTTTCTTTATGCCCTCGCTTTTTTTTAGCTCGACCGGCCCTGTGTGCTTGCAGGAGTGCACTTATTGTTTTTTTTTTTATCGAATCACGAGCGATATGCGTCCGCTGGCACGTGAAGTTTGAATGTAATTTTTCACTCACAGCCGCTCGGCAATTCATGTGAATTGCAAATGTCAAATATTAAAATGACACGAGGGAACGATGTCTTTTTTTCCACCGCTCTCGTAGTTTCTTCCACGCTCAACGATTTTTAATTATTTCCTCTCGATCACGCGCGTGTTCGGTCGAGGAAAAGAAAGAGTAGGGAGAAAGAAAAAAAAAAGAGCCCGCATTAATTTGGCACTGCCACGCCTGTATTTGCATTGTTGATTGTAGGCTTCCATTAAAACGCTACCCTCCCCCCAATCCTCCCGAATAATTACGATCCGAAGAAGAAAGACGTGAATTGCGTTTCATTGATTTCGCCTGCTTTTATTTCGGCTCTCGGGCTTGTACTTTCGAGGTTCTTTCGGGTGTGCTTTTAAACGAGCGCGCTCGTTTCGATCTTCTACGTTTGTATTTCGCTCTCGGAAAAAAAAGTTAACTTCTATGGTTACGGTATTCGCTCTTTTACGCGATCTTGTTAAACTGCCGGCGTACGGAGAGTTGGCGGAGTAGTTGAAAAGAAGACTCGGGGTAAAACGTAATCTTTTCTTTGAATAAATTGAAGGCGTCGCTATTGGCTCGCCGGCTAATTTCTGTAAGGTTCTTTTCCTATGCTTTTTTTTATCGACATTACCTCATATAAATAGAGTATTCGTCTTCCAAATAAAAACAGATCTCATATTGAAAAAAAAAACTGTAATCTCGCGTTACACCGCCCGCTGGAAAGTTAAATCCTAGATAACAAAGACGATCCAAGTATCCGAGAGCTTTCTCTCTCCATCTTTTTCTCTCAGTAAGTCATTACCCCAAATTAAATTTCGCAATAGCGCTACACTAGCCAACTCCGGCCCCCCCTCTCACGCTTCCAAATATCGCCAGTATGAAACTCCTTCAAGTTTTTGTACTTCCATCAGCCGGCGAGAAGCCAAAAGAACTGGCTTTGCTCAAAGCTCATCGGCGGATCCGGCGTCTATAGCGCACGGAGTGAGGGCGAGGGTAAAAACCGATCGGCGCGTCTCCCGGCTTTTCCAGCAATCCATCCCGAAATCCCTCCGTGTATAAATCCAAAGGCAGGCCTCTCACTCGCGCCCGCGAAGAAAGAAAAAAGACGGCGAGAAATAAAGAAGTAGCGATGGAAGTAGAAGAAGAAAAAAAAAGTAAGCTAGAGACGGAGAGAAAATAATGTATCGACGGAGAGAGAAAATAAAGAAAGTCGTGGGCCGTTGGGGTGTCGCGGGCTAATCCATCAATTTCGCGAGTCCCGGGGTTAAGGGCACACGTGCGCGCCCGGGGGGGGGGGAGGAGAGATCGGAATATTCGTATATATGTAATCCTACAACGTCGGCGGCTTGCTTTTTCTTCTTACAGCTGGGGGTTCTGCCGCGGCGGGGCCAAGCGGTGTGACGAGGAGCAGCAGCACTAGCAGCAGCGAGAGAAGGAGGATGCTGGCTTAAAGGGAGAGAGAGAGAGAAAGCTCTGCCGCGGAGGATCACTCTCGCGGCTCTCCGAGACGCCCCGAGAGTGGCATATACACGTACGCTGGCGACGAACCCCAGCGGGATCGACTGACGGACACCGGGGGCTTTTGGCGCCGACAGCTCTCGGCCGCAAGCCTCTAGATGGGCGCTACAGCCCCTCGCCGGACGACGACGCAAAGCCGAGCGCGCTCGCGGGTTAGGCGAGACCGGATATAGGGCTCGCCCGGTCCCTCCTAACGCCCCAGCGCGCGCGCACACACACACAGAGACCTCGACATCGACAACCCCCACGATGTTTCATCCTTTTTTTTAACATGAGATAAGCTGTAATAAATTTATTTCTGAATACTAAACTATCTACGTTGGCTTATTTTTTCCGTGTCTTTTGCTTTCTTTTGGTTTTATAATTTGTTTTTTATTTCATTTTGTTTCCACGCTGTCGTATATTGCTTTTATATCAGGCAGTCGCATGATGATTGGCTGCCTCGAATAAACGCGATCGACTCGATTGGAAAATTGAATTTCAACGAAAAAGCAAGAGTATTCGATATTTTAATAAGCTGTAATAATATATTAACAGGCTTCCCGTTAATTGAAAATATTTAATATCGCATTACAACGAAATATCGAACTTCTCATTTTAATTAACTCTCGTCCGCCTCTTCTTCGGAAACGAAGAATCATTCAAACGCTGAACATTTGCAAGTTTTTTCCGATCATTATTTTCCCCATGTCAAGTTTATATTTTAATTTCAAATCGAAAAGGAAAACCAAATTTCGAGAGCAATGTTTACCTTCTAAAACAAACTCATTAACGTTGGCAATAAGCTAAAGCAAAGCTGTGAGAAAAGAATCGCTGCTCAAGGTAAGTTTACCCCCGAGGCCATAACCGATGCAAATTACCAGAGAAGCTACATCGACCACGTCTGAAATCCGGCGATTAATCAAAAAAATAGGAAAATCAATTACGCAAAACCAGCTGACGCGTCTGGCTCATACTTAGACGACAACAAGAGAGAGAGAGAGAGAGAGAACAAGTACCAGCGGCGCATCGTTTATTATCGCTACGCGACGCTTTAATCGCCAGGCTGAGGAGGTGAGCCGCGCGGTTTACCTCGCCGATACGTCAAATTATCCATGTGATTAAATCCAGACGATGTAATTTATGAAATACGACCTCTCCTTCCCCGCATACACACACACACACACTAGCTCCCCCTGTAATTTATCCATCCTTTCGTCTGCGGCTCTCTATAGATTACCTCTTCTCCAAGCAACAAAAGTCTCTCCCTGTATCTCGACCATTCATTTTATCCCGAAACCTGTGTTTTCGAGGTGTTTAAGTGAAGCTTGTCGCGCATGATTGCGGCGGTTATGGTTTATCTCCTCTCGATGGTTCTAAACAGTAGTTTGTAGAGTGTCTCGTGTAACCGTGATACTTTTTTGTTTGAAAGTAGCTCTTTTTTTAAATTAATTTTATGGATATTCAAACTAGAATTTATGAAATACGATATTTTACAATACTTTGACAATAGGTAAACAAAGCATTTAGTTTGCGTGAGGCTGTATTTGTTCATGGTATACATCGCGGGGAGTATAAATATTATGGAACAAATATTTATCCGATAGCCTAAATACGTGTTCATCTAATCTTATGTCTTGCGTACACTTTTTACGCGACTTTTCCAACGAAAATCACAAATCGTGCATATTTAACAGACTTTTGCAATAAAATCAGCCTTAACTTTCACCGCAAGTGTATCTATGCGACAAATATCGCCGGAGGGGAAGGGGCGTGAGCATACGCTCGTTACTTGTTTGCTCAACTTTACCACAGAATTGGTCGTGTTCAATCGTTCGGCTAAAGGACTTACAAACTACTCTGATCAAAATATTGACGAACGCGATACACTGTTGAGGGGAAGGTGGCGCGAGGGGGGGGGGAGACTATGAAATTGCTCGTCCGTTCGTTCGATCAGCTATACTCGTTATAATGTGCGGCTCAAACGGCGGGCTATTATTACGAAACAAAATTGTTTGATATTTTCATGTAGCAACAATCACATCGATTACTCTGAAAGTTTGTTATCTTAATTATGGTCGTTTAAGCGTGTCAAGCTAAACGGTAATTGTAAACGTATGATGATCGAATTAAAAACTAAAGCGAGAGAGCTGCACAATATGTCTATTTAATTTAATTACACACGAGAAACATTGCGCCTCTGTTTGATGACGTTTGTTGAAAACTGAATTAAAAAAAAAGGGTTAACAAGTTCGAACAGGTTAATTTAAACTTTGGATGTCCTGCTTTATGATAATGTGTAACTCGACGCATTGTAAATTTTGTCAAACTCGTTGCATATTGAAAGCTGTGCATTAAAACTATGTATACCCTCTCGCGAGCTCCTTCGTATACTAATTTCATTCGCGTGTAAAATTTCGTTTTAAACTTTTCAAAACAAACGAAACGGTAATTTTTGGAAATATCAGAAAGTTTGAGCTGTGCATCGTTACAAGTTTTACAGGCGGTAATTAAAATATCAGATTGTCGATGAATTACGATTGCCCGCGTAAATAAAGTATATAAAGAAAAATTCATATATACGAAGGGCACGATCATTCGCGAGATATATATAAATTTAAAACGCCTAGTGTACTCTATAAGCGTTTAATTAACTTTTCGTAAAGAGGGCTATAATCTTTAAGTTTAAGCATTGAGCTTTTATGAAGATTCTTAATATGTAATTTAATGAACAATCATAATGTATCTTGAGCAGAGCCAGCTCCGAGCGAATAGCGGGACGGCCTCCAACGATAGATAGTAATACTCCACTCGTTACTTGATAAAATATTTAGACTTCCCCTCAGTTTTCCCGCTGTACACTTGCTTCCTTGGGTAAACTCGAACAATTTCAGATAATATTCGACCTTTTGTCCAAGTTAAAACACAGGGCTATTATTATTAAATTTCGTCGATACAAGATACTACTTTAGTTTTAATATCATGCTCTTAAACATTGGTATATTTCACTTTTGAAAAAGCTGAAATCTCTCTTGCTAAGCTGCCTAATGGTATTTAAAATTTTCAAAAATTTTTTTTTTCTATAGGATAACGTTGCGGTATGAATAAATTGAGAAATAAGCAGATATTTTACTTAAAACAGCGTATACTTTTCAAAAATCGTTTCGAAAATAAGTTTCGAGCGAATATTAAAATTGTTGATACGAGCGTTTCTTAAAATTTGCATAATTGAGTTGCCGGTAGCCAAAGGCAGCGCTTTTTGTATAAGTCTAAAGCGTACGATTTACCGTTAAATTGAATTTTAAAACGCGGCTTGCAAATGTTGTTAAGCGTAGCGCGAAAGCTTTTATATGCCGCGATCATAACTCGAGAGTGCCCCGTAAAAATATTGTTAAATTGAATTTAAATTTATGTAATTTTCATTGGTGCAACGTAATGCTCGATTCACCGGTTAATTTACATCGAACTAAAAATTCGAATTTGACGAAGCGAGGGGATGCAGAACGAACAATTTATCAACAATAATAAAAAATAATAGTCGTTCGCGCGCGCGTCGTCAATAGTTTAAGGGGCAATCGAAAATTTACGGTGGCCAATAACTTAGAAAATGAAGCGATCTATAAGCGATGAAATCTTGCATGAACGTCATGGATATTACTCGCTGACAACTCAGAAGTTAACTGGCCTGTAAATAACGCCGGAGAGCACTTCGTCCACCTCGTACACGGACACACTCCGGCACTGGTCCACTCACTACTTCTTTTTTTTTTTTTTTTTGCTCTTCTCGCTCCACTTGTTCGCGTAAATCACTTGCTAACGACTACAAAACATGCTCGAGAGAGAAACGAAATTGGAAAATAAGTGCAAACAATAACGACGGGATCACGGGTGCGATGTTAGCCTGTTGAACAGCGGAAAACAAACTATTAGTGGTGTGCGTAGTGTTTTAAAAGTTAAACAATAGGCGTGGTAAATTGATTTTTATGTGGCGTAATAATTATGATGAGATATATTATGGTTTATTGACCTTGTCACATCGCCGACTTTGATTTTAAAATTTCTTATTCAACTTCCTTCCCTTTGCACGCCACAATTCAATTATTCTAAAAAGCAATTGAAAATCCAGCGTATCGATTAGGCGTAGGGGCACAGCAATGTATGGCACACGGGGAATACGCCAGGCATTTACTGCCCTTGCATGATTGCTGGCCGAGCGATGTGAGAACTTTCCGAAGCTACACATGCGAGAATGCCAATCCACCCATCCCCTTTGTAACGTAATTCATTATTAATATGTAAATAGGGCTTAATTTCCTGTTGTAGATCATTTGTTGGTATGTCGAAAAGTTAAAAATGATATCCAAATCGTTATTTATAATCTTTGATATATAAGAATCGTAAATCAATCTAAATTAACGTTTGATTATTAAAACTATCAAGATAAATCTTGATCGAGGGAAAAACTAAAATCGACTTATGTTACGATTGAAAGAAACAATTTTTATTAAAAAAAATTAAATTGAAAATCGAATTGTAAGTTATGAAAAAGAGCGCAGGTTAAATCAATTCTTGCCAAGGCAAACTTCAATGTTGTCCCTGTCTCTTTATAAGAGAGATGTCAATTTTTTTTTCTTCCTTTCTTATGCCCATACATCTCATGCTATCAAGAATAATCTTAGGAAGATACTCGACTAGCCGAGCCACTTTCGAAAGCTTCTTCGCTAAATCGCGAAATATACCTTTTTAAAAGCGAATTTTAGTTTCTACTTGTCAGACTTGGATATTAAAATCTTGTCGTTTCTTCAATAATAAGCTTATTATATTTTTCATTTCTGTTGACGAAAATGTCGTATTTCCACCAGAGTCAAATGGTATTTCAAATGGAAACGCTCAACTTGGCTAAAATGAAAAATCTTATTTTTTTTTAACAAAAAGTATATATACATTCGCTACTCCTGTTATTGTCGTTTGAAGAGTTGGTAATACATTCTCTCTCGCTAATATTGATGCTGAAAAACAAACAGCCATTCACGAGCAGACATACTTTTGCTTTTATTAAAAACCAAAAAAAGAAAGAAAGAACCACGCGCGCGTCTTTTAAAATATTTATACGAATCAAAACGAATGTATATCCTTTTTTTTTAGAAAATGTCTCGTCTATTTATTTGTACAGCGGGTAGCTTTTTAAAATTTTCCCCGTTAAAATAACTTTGTTTACCCGAAAGAAGCAAATGGAGTTGGAACGTACGACAGTACAGCCACCTTCTTCCCCGTTACGTTTCTCCATTTGCCAGAAGTTGTTCTTTTCTTTCCATTATAAAGTATGTATTTAATTTTCCAAAGTCTCGGTGAACTTTTTTCCTAAACTTACCAAAACTTGCTTTTTCTTCTAAATATCGACGCGATTCGCGCGAGAGTAGGGTAATCCGGCTAAGAAAAACAGTCCGATTACCGGAGACGTTAAATTAAAATAATAAAGAAAAGTCGAGCACCTGAAGTAGATGCAGGCTTTTTCTCTGGTTTTTTTAAAAAAATGGCAAATGTATCTCGGAGGCGCGTATAACCGGGAACAATTGCAGGCATTAAAGAAGATTGATAGTGATACGTCCTTAAAGCAAAGTAGAACGTATTGTCCAAGTGTCTCCAATAACGGTAAACATCTATAAAAAAGTGCAACAGCTTCATATACTAGCCAGATGTTTTTCTCTCTCTCCCTCTCCGCGATATGACTATGTTCATCTTAATTAAAAATCCATTCTCGCGCGCAACATTATCATTGCGGCTTGAAAAGTAAAAAAGGCGAAGTTCGTTAAAAAAAGAAAAAGGTACATTCCTCATAAATGAAGAACGCGGGCGGCATCAGGGTCCTCTTAATAACGAGGAATTATTCATTCATGCCGCGTGGTCGGAACAAAAACGTGTCTCTTTAGGCGCTATTAACTTAATCTTTCAATATCATTCCGTTAAATAGCCAAACATTTATCTTGGACCCTTGCGTGTGCTCTGCGTGCGTTTTCATGAATAAGTTACAAAAGCTTACACGCGCGCGCTCACACCGCGCGATTCCGGCGAACGAGGAGACTCGAAGGATTTATTCGCTACGCTTTATAAAACTTAATGCGCCGGAGGGGGAGGATAAGAAAACGGGAGTACGTTTATAACGTTACCGAGATATAGACAAAAGCTTGTGCTTTCGACTTTTCAGCTTAAGCAAACAAATCGAAATGTTAGATATTTCCTATTCGACTTGATAGGCAGCTCTCGTTTCGATAACCAGCGTATATAACCACTTGGTGACACGTTCAGAAAAACCATCTCTCTCTCGCATACGCACCTCCCAGATGTATATATAAAATAATCCATCGAATCAATATGCAATACATTCCCGAATCGTCGTCCGAAAAAAGTTTGAATCTCCATCCCGCAGAGCGACATCCTCCCGAAAGAAGCCGAGGGAGGCCGAGTTGAATTCCAAAGCGAGCGTTATATACCCCCTCGTGGGTATCTCTTCTCATAACGACATTTCTTTCTCCCCAGCGCGTATCAGACCCACACACATACACCAGCTCAACCGAATAAATCACGTATCTCTTTCTCTCACGCGCGCACGAAACCCCAGCCGGAATGCCAAGCATCTCCAAGAAGCAGTCCAGCCGATCCTCCCGGAATGCGGACTCACCCACCGCGTTCTCTCTCTAAAAAAGAAATCAATTTCTCGATGGAGACTTTTTTTCGTACGGTCGAGGAGACTTAGAGAGCGATCACGGCCTCTTATCGCCGGTAGTCTTATCGGCACGAGAGAGAGAGTCACTCGGTCGCGAGGGTATGTGTCTCTATTGGGATTTCTCACTTTTTCTCCTCCCTCCACCATCACCTTCTAATACGTCAGCTTCCGTGTAACAGGGAGGGGCAGTCCATCGCGGTTCGTTATCGCGATTAATGATGGCTATCGAAATTTTTCACGTCACAACGGCTCTCTATCGGATGATGTTTGCATCGATTTTTAATCTCCGAGAACGAGAAATTGCTCGATATCTGAGAATTTTTATTGCGCGTAACGTCGGTGACGATTGATTCAAATGACTCGAGAGAGGAAGAGATCGGGATGTAAGTGAGTTGTATACGCGGTCGATTTCATAAATTTATATAGGCTACGCGGAAGCTCAACGGAGAATATCGACGTGACTTTCCATTAACGGGTTTTCCTCTTATTTTTTTTTGTTCCTCTTCGAGATATTTTGCTCTCTTTACCCAACGACGCCATAACATATAATACATATTGCCTCTCGTCGTGTACAATAAATTTGCGTGGTGCGCGTACACACAGACACACAGGCTCTTTACGTCGGTGCGCTCTCATAAAGCCACATCCTGTATTATTTCCGAAATATGCCTCGCGGCAAGGATATCATACGCGCAGACATGTTTATTATAGCTCTAGAAGTAAATTCCTTTGTGTATTATACCAAAAGTGTATAGAGTCGCGACAACAAAGTTTCGCCCGGTAAAAAGTCAACTTTTGTCGTCGTCGTCGTCGTCGTTGTTCACCCGCACTCCTTTTTCTTCCTGTATTATTTCCCGTATCGATGAGCAATAAATTTAAATAAATCGAAATCTTTTATTCTGATCGTAACACTTAAAAAACTCTCTTTGTCCGCTTCCTCCGTACGATACACACACCACGCAGGACTATTCCGTATTAATTTTCCAGTCGAATTTGTATTGAACTTTATCGATAAAACTCTATCGCAAGTAAACCTCGAAAAAAAAGTCGGGAATTCCCCGAACTAAAGCCATATAAAACCCCTTTATCGCTCTCTTTCCATCAATACACCCCCCCCCCAACCGTGATCATCAAACAAGTATTAAACGCTATTCAATTTAGACGTACGCATGCAGAGAGGCTAACAAAACGTCGCCTGCCTCGCGGCGCACAAATAGAGTATTATTATATACCTACACACGTGTAGAGAGGGAGAGAGAGCAGAAAATCCAGTTTCAGGGGGTGAGAAGGTATAGTTTCGCGCGCAAAGGAAATAGGCTGCGCTTCCAAATGCAAACAGTCCTTCGGCTTTCTCCTCTCTCTCTCTCTCTCCTCGTGCATGAACGCGAACCGTCTCAATTATCACGTTAATCCCCGTGTTTGTTCGAGTTCCAAATCGCACGGAGTACAAGCTCGGACTAATCGAACAAACTCGCCGAAGGGAGGCGCATATTCTAAGGGCCGAGCGCTCTAACCGGCGTCTCACCCACGCGCTCCGGCATATAACCGGCACTGGCACTCCAAGGCTCTCTCCGGAGCTCCGGGCGCACTGTATTTCTCGCGTGTCTTGGGCAGGAACGTGAGCGACGATTACGACCGAATACCTATACATCGACCATACTCGGCAAATGTCCCTCTACCCCCGACTTCCACCCACCGATCTTGCTTTTTTTTTCTTTTCTCTTCGGCTGTTTACAATCCAGTGGGGCGATATCCGCGAGATGTTTTTCCAAGCACTTCTATAAAATGACGCTTATTTTCGCAGATGCGAATTTTCGTAAAGAGAATTTGATGACTTTTAAAAGGAGGGAGGAGTGGGCTCCCGTGGAAAAATAATGGAATTTTCAGGCGATCAAGGGACAAAGTTGAATTTGCTAAAAATAAGGTGTTTTCCGAGAGACTTAATTTAAAGCGCGTTTATTTCAGATGCGCAATTCGCGAGAAGAGCTTTGAAATATCGCTTTGGTAAATTCTCGAGAGTATTTTTGGTATATTGACTTTGAATAATTTCGTTCGCGAAACTATGCTGCGTGTTAACCGTGCGCGTCTTGGCATATTTCGAAATAGTAATTACGCGGATTACACGGACGTGTAATTTTGACCTAAATTAGTAAAGTTGCCAAATTAGAAATTTTCGTGGAAAAAAAAGAGAACCATAGGAAAAAATAATTATTTTACCGCAAAAGCCAAGAAAAAGGAAGCTTTTTAAATAATTTTTAAATTTTTAACATATACTTAACTAAAGACTATTTTAATTTCAAGAAAGACGAATTCAAGCGCATTTCTGCGGGCGCGTATAGCCGCAGAATTTTGTGGGAAAATTATTTTATTTTTTTTAATTTCTCTCAACTGCAGCAAGAACACGCGTTTAGAGATGGGAGGGAGAGGATCTCATTATGACAATATCTCGAGATTGCTTTAAACATTTTTGCACACGTTCAGTCTCTCGTGCGCAAAAAAAAAAGAATTTAATCACTTCAATTTTTGCCGTTCCAGGAGAGAGCATTACTTAAAGCCTCCCCGATGTGCATTTTTCGAAACGGCTCGAATTTAAATATTTTAATTACGAAAAGTTTTACACATTTTGTAAAAGAAAAAAAAGAAAAAACGCGAGCTTAGTTGCGGCCTCGGAAAGCCGGAGCACAAAATGCATCGTACCGTTATGCTCCATTACGCCGTTATCCCCGCTAAAATGATCAAATCTCGAAATTTTTTCTTTTTCGGTTAGCCCCGAAACGAAAGTACCGAAGAAATAAGCAAAGAAATAAAGGAAATTAGTACATCCACCTTAATCAGCAGACAGTCTCGAATTCGAGAGCTAAAAGAAGAAAGCATATCTTCAAAAAGGCAAGAAAGAAAGAAACAGAAGCGCAGCCTAATCACGCCTCCCCCCGAAAACATTTCCAGAATATCAAAAGAAGGTAGAAAAGCAAAATGGAAAAATACAAGGCGCATCACACTTACGTGGGCACGTGTGCAAGAGAAAGAAAAGACAAACAAACATATAGCGCACAAATTCCTCAGATCCTTATCGGCAGCAATTAAGCTCGCATTCCTTAGCAATCATCGGCCCGATCACGCGAGCGCCCGGAATTTCATCTTGATAGCCTCTACCCCCTTGCTCTCTTTTCCACCTTATCGCTCATCGGGAAACCCTATATCGACCTCTCACCTCATCGATAAATTTTACGCGGACCATTAAACTGCACTAACCACCAGCCCACGATTATCCTCTTCATCCAAACTATTTTCCACGCAAGCTCGACTGTATATACACACCTACATAAGGTGGGTTGAAATCTTTTTCCGTTTTTTTTTGGGGGGCGGGGGGGCTGGTGAGGAGAGGCCGCGCAAAACTTGTCCGCCTTGCTGATTACTCTTTCTCTTTGCGCGCGCGCGCGGCCATTGTTTCTGCTTGCACGCGCACACGGGAGAGAGAGAGCTTTACCAAGAGGACTTTCGTCTCTCGCGCTCCACACAGAGTTCGCTTTCTGTTTGTTTTTTTTTTCTTCTTCTATCTCTCTTGCTTTCTTTTTTTCTCTTTTTATGTATCTCCGTCGTCCCGTGCTTTTCTCTCTCTCTCTCTCTCTCTTTCTGTAGTCTGAATGGAGACGCTTTTTTCCAATGACACTGACGTCTGTTACGAGTTGGCTCGGCCGTTGCTCCCTCTTTCTAGTTCTCACTCCGCCTCTGCTTTTCTTTTACGGTGTCAACGAATCCTCTTTTTACTTACTTTCTTCTTCTCTTTTTTTTATGCGTACATATATATTTGTCTTGGATTTCTCGTTGTCGTTGAAAACATACACGCGTGTAAAGTGATTGATTGCGCATCGTTCGTTCCGTACATATTACACATCGTTGTCGACACTATAATTAACTCGAAAAAAAAGGGGATATTTGAATTCTCTTTTCATTAATTTAAACAAATTAAGGAGCAGGTTATTCGGTGCGCCGTCGTCCAAATAATTTTCAACAAATAACTCAGCAACAATCGAATCTACATTCCAAATCAAGCCGACAATTCCAATAACCCAGCAAATATTTGTCCTTGCGCCCCCCCCCCCTTGGCTCCGCCGTCTTCTTCAAAAATAAACAGAACGATGCACAACATCAAACCGATCGACCCATACTCTTATTACCCCCCTCCCCCCTCGTCTTTCCTCCCATCTTCGATTCCCCCGAGTCCCAGATATCGCGACACTTTTAATTCCCCGAGCAAATATTTACCCAGACATGCCAGCGTAGCTTCTCTTCTCCCCCCCTCCCCCTTTTCCGGGCATCACACAGCTGAGAATTTCCGCAGAGCATCTACGGATATACACGCCTGGGAAATATGCAAAGCGAGTACACACACACACCACATCTCTCCTACCCTTCCCTTTTCCAACCCCTTGACACTCGCTCTCTCTCTCTATATGAGACGTTGGAAGTGTAATATCAAGCAGCCTAAACTTCCAAGTAGATCGGAGTAAGAGAGAGCTCGAGGAGGCATCGACAGCCGATCGAAGAATAGAGTGGCGGGGAGGGGGGAGCATACCATAATGGGAACGGGGGAGAGATGCCGGATCCAAGAGAGGATATAACAAACTTTGCGAGAAGTAATTTACGAAGAGCAACAGCAGCCGCCCGAAAGATGGGCAATAATGAAAATAACCCAGGAGAGCGAGAGAGAGAGAGGCCTAAGGGCAAACAGCTATCATTTGAAACGCCGCGGGAGAGCCTTAAAGGCTGACGCGAGAGAAGGAGATGGAAAGAGATGGCGACGATATACGCATGAGCGCAGCCTACAATAAACCGGCAGAGAGAAAGAGAGAGATGAGGCGTCACGGGCCGAAATCGATTCGCCGGCATAAACACCCTTCACCTTTCCCCCACCTCCTCCTCCTCATCCTTCTTTATCTCCTCGGCGGAGCGTCTATTAAAGTCGTCGCTGTCCCGTTCCATTCCCCCCGTCTCCACCAGCGACGAAACGCTTAATCGACGAAATCGCTCTCGGTATGGCCTACCGTTGTGCTGCCACGTATAACGACCGAATCTCCATAGGGCCAATCAAAGAGCATGGGACCCCGAGCACACGCTTGCTCTCCTCCCTTTCTCATCGAGTTTGACGCGTTGCGGTGTATTCAGTCGACGGCGAATCATTACGGATCCCCTGTAAGATACGATTGATCAGGCCTTACGCGCGGCCTATCAATTGCCAGCGGGGGGCATTAATCGCGTGATAGACACACGCGCACAAGCCACAAGCCCGTTTCTCTCCTCTGTGTATAATGCAGCAACTAATCCGAGAGAGGCGAACATTACACGCGGCGAGAGCTAATCAACTGATCAACTACATAACGCGGGACTGAAAATTTTCTACCGTGATTCCGCGCGAGCGCGACGAGGCGGCGGATAGAGAGAGAGAGAGAAACGGTGGGGGATGACGCGAATACGCGTGTCTGTGTGTATGCCGGATTACTGAATTATTCAAGCGCTCGAGGGCCCAGACGGCGACCTCCTTTTTCTTCATCCCTTGTCTTCTTTCTCCTCTGCGTCTGCGCTTTCTCTCCCTCCCTCTCTCTCACTCTCGGGATGTATATATGTGTTATATACGCCAAGAGCACGAGGAGGGGTATGCGACTTGCTCGGGATTAATAGACGCCTATAGGGTTCGGAGCCTTTTTATGCCGGCGAGGAACATGCTAAGGGCGTATATCTCGGTGTATACGCGCGGTTTTATCGATTTGCTTATAGTGCTTTAGAGAAGATCGTCGTTGCAAATGGGATACTGGGACACTTGCACACCCGGCTTCTCTTCTTCCCTTCCTCTCCATCTCTCTCTGTTATTTTTGGCTACGCTTTGATTTACGATAAAATTAGGTAATCGAGCTACTTGTGTGTATGTCTGTTCGTTGCATTAACTTATTCTTCAACACTTCTAAGATTAATCTTCTTAACGATCTTTATTGCTGCTTTATGTTAATAAAGAGGGACATTTCGCTGCTTTAAGGTCGCGTTTTGCCGAGTAATTCTAGCTATTGTCCTTTTTTTTATGCTGACGTATATTTTGTTCTTGGTAATTCTCTATTTTTTTCTTTAATATTATCGGGATATAAAATGAAATCGTAACTTGGAAATAACACACACTTCAAGCCAACCGTTATACTTTTTTTTTCATTTATTACATCTCGAATTTCGTTGATTCGATGTATACATTAAATACCTCAATGTTTTTTACAACAATTTTTCCAGCAGATTAAGCGATCGATTTGTCAAGCGCACGTACACGCGCGTTTACGTATACGTCACAGCCATTTGCTACGACATCGCAAACTCCGCTTATTGCTTCCTTAACTACCCTTATCTCCGTAACGAATCCGACTCGACTTATTTTTCATTATCAATCCCCTTATGTTTTTCGTTTTTCTTATTCGTTGTTATCCCTTGATTGATCAATTTTAATTGTTGTGCGGCAATTCGTTAACCGCGCTGGGCCGGTATTACCGATCGATAATTTCATTCCCTACATCCAAATGAGAAAGAAATGACCAATCGTTCCCATTACCATTTCCATTCCAATCTATCCGCACCTGCCGGAAGGACGTGTGTGTGCGTGTGTGTGTGTATGTGTTTCGAGTTGTCATAAAACCAATTCCGCTATCAGAAATCCCCTTCGGCTTATTCCCACCACGTTTCCACATCTACTTGACAGTTACGCCGCTATTTCACACGTTCGTGCGCTCCGTCTTATCCATCCTATCAGCCAAAATAATACGACGTCCAGCTTGCGCGCGCGCGCGCGCTGCTTATAATGTTATCTTCATTCCCCACCCAGAGAGATATCATTTCATTTTTCTTGTCGCTACATTTTTTTTCTGCTTCTCCCTCTCCCCCCCCTCCCCACATATACACAGACGTACAAGCACTCCCTTACGTTCTCGTATTCCATAAATTTCGTGTTCATTACGATATATCCATTTCGCCAGGTTGATACATATCTCGTCGACGCTCTCGTTTTAATGCTTTCTCCATTTTTGCCCCCGCTAAAAGTGTTTTTACGAGTGATTTTTGTTTGCTTTAACGAGCCCGCCTAATATCTCGGCCTCGCAAGAATTTTAAATTACACCTCGAAACATGTCTTCTCTTCAACCCCCACGCTGATGAATTTAAAAGGATGAAAAATTTCCCAAAGCTCTTAAGAAAATGGCAAACGGCTACGCTCATTAGTTAAGTGAATGACTTATTACCCAAAGATATATAAAAGCTGTGCTCGTTTATGCTTTTCTCTCCGCGATAACGCATCGCTTATTCGTATTTCCAAGATTTCGGCCTTATTATACTTCCTCCCCCAGCCCACCGATTATTTCACCTATACACACCGATGCCCCTGAGCGCGGGGAGACAATTTTTATTTCTTGTTTTCGCAGCAATTTACAAACGCAACAACCCCGGCAAGGCGAGTAAACGGGCGAGGGAATAAGGCGGCCCGATGAGCTTGCATGAATATTTCATATATTCGCGTATCAATTTGGAAAATTGAGCCTCTCCCTCCTCCGTCTCTCTTTGCCCCGCCCCTTACTCTACCATCAGAATCCGATTTTCTCCAGCATTTTCGTGGCCCGAGTAATCGGCTACTTTTCAACATCCGAGAAATTATCCCGTGATTTTTCCTTAATACTTCGGAGCTTCCATTACGCGCGCTTTCGCGATTCTATCCCCTTTCCGCGTTTTCCCTGAAACTCCCCCCCTCCCTAAAATTACAGCCTCGCAATTTTTCTCGGCTCCCGGGCGACGCTTATTCTTAATATCAAAAACGTTCTCGGCCTTCCCCTAACGACCGTTCAACTCGGATAAGCGTATATATACTTTACGCCAGAGTCATCTCTCTCGCGTGCGATAAAATCCAGTTCCCCTTTTTTTTTCTCGGCCGAAAAAAAGCTCTCTATTTAGCTTGCAAGCCTGCGCGTCACACCAAGACTAGCACATCATTTTCACCACTGATACGCCGCTCGATTTGTCCCCAACGTGTCGCGTGCAAATTTCGAACTCGCTGGTGATATTCAAAAGCCGCAAGCTCGCGGCTGCTTTGTTGTAGGGTAAACTTTCAAAGCTACTGGTATAGCAAAGCTGCGTGGACGAGCTTACGGGGGAAGGAAGGAAAATAATAAAGCAACATTTATTCTTATCCCACTCGCCGAACTTTCTGAAGTGCTTCTGGGATAATAAAGTCCCGCTGATTAAAGTTTACAGTGCGCCGGACACTCGGAAAAAATAAACGTCGCAAGCTCGCCTCTCCTCGCGAGTTAAGTCTCCTTACAGCGAGAAGGATCGTATTGTTGTGGCCGCGCCGGTGAGAAAGTTTGACGCGCGGGAAAAATGGAAAAAACATGTTAATGGCCGGGCGCGCAAGCTTAATGGCTAATGGCTACGGACTTGGGGCGTTACTCACACTTACATACACCGCCAACGTCTCCAAACGAAACTTTCGGCTGCCACGTTCTCTCCCTCTTTTTGTTCCGTTTTACCAAAGGCACATTATTCCTCGAGCTCGAATACACATACTCAATACTTGCGGTAAGTAGCCAGTGTTAATTATGATGTATCATAGTTTAAACTTTGCCCCCAGAAAAGGGGAGTTGAAATTAAGCTCATCCCGAAAGATCATTATTTCTGAAAAATTCCCGACTCTCCTTTGCGCGCTGTCTTATTTTAATCCTGAGACGGCAAACACGTCGGCACAATGGTATAAAATTTTATTCAACGAGCTTGGTAGTAGAATAGCCCACTACAGCCTGGTATAGGGGAGGGATTATTCCGGGTAAGCGTGAAAATAAACTCGCAAGCTCGCTCGCTCTTGCACGCGGCGTCTACTTTTTATTGAAGCCACGTAGCATTGAGTTCTCTCTCTCGTGAAGTGAATACTCTCTCTCTCTCTCTCTCTCTCTCTCTCTCTCTCTCTCTCGCATAACGCATACGAATATACACACGCGCGGCATATACGCGCTCACCTCGCTCCTTGTCTTCCCGGCCATTCAATCCTCGACAATGATACTCGAATTTCCATATAAAATATTCTTATCAATTCGCCCGTCGAATAAACGATCGCGTCGCAAGCTCAAAACAGCGCGTACTTTTCAGAATAGCAAACGCGCGGGAGCTCGAGCCTACGAAAAAATTTCGTATAATCCTTCGCCGAAAATTCAAAGCAGCCAAGTCTTTCGACCCCCCCCCCCCAGCTGTGCGCGTAAAGCCGCGCGTAGGAAAGTTCTCAATCCTTTTAATCAAAGTCAGACCTCGTCGTCGTCTCGCTCTGCATTGGATTTTCGTTCCATTTCCCAAGCCTCCCCAAGCGTGTTTTCCTCGGAGAGCTTGGTATTTTGCAATTGCGACGCAACGACGACGACGACGCTTTCGCATTGATCAACCGGCTTTTCTCGTCTCGAAAATAATTTCCTTTTTTTTCAACCCTCTTCTATTCGCTGCTCGTAGAAAGGCGCCAATACGACGAGACGGAATTGCGTGGTTAGTCTATAACGCGGCCGTTCTTAGCGTATAACGGCGTATAGAGAGAGATTGGATTGCGTTACACGATATATATATTATTTTCCTTTTATCGAGCGCTATTTGCGCTTGGCGTTCAAACATTGACTTGGTCGACAAACAAACTCTTTGCAAAATTTAACGTCCGAACTTTTCTTAAAATCCAATAGTCTATAGTTTTTCGATCGCTCTCGATATATATATATATATATATATATATAAAACGCGCTAAAACTACCGACCATCGTCGTTATTATATCGTCGTTCGAGCACGCCATTCGCGCGTAATAGCAAACGTTACCCCAAACCGTTTACGTCGAAACCCATATGCGCTCTCTCGTAAGCGAACTAGTTTATATATTTTAATGGCGATAGTGATAAGTGTATCAGGGCGCTAAAGCTCGCCGGGGCTCAAGGTTATCCGGCGTTAATCCCCGCGGCCTTGCCCCATCCCGCGGATGTAATTAAAACGCAGAAACGGGCTGACTTCACTTACGAAATTAATTTCTCGTTAATCACCGTCTGCCAGCCCCGCATCGCGGCGAACTCGAGTTGCTGCTGCTACTGCCTGTCCGACCATATGCGACCTTATACTACTGCGTAACTCTCCGTTTAAGTTTGCCTTATCCCGCGTCTTCTGAGCGCGCGCGCGCGCCTCTGCACTAAGCCGAGCACTTCCGGTGCCTAAAGCTCAACCATTAGACATCATTAATACCCGAATACGCTTAATTACATTTGCCAGGAAATGTCGAGCAGCAGCGTCAAAGTGACACATCGTTAATTATTTTGCTCTCCCTCGAGAGAAAGATCTTTCTCTCTCTCTCTCTATCTTTCTCTGTTAAAGCCATCGGCTTTTAAATTTTGTTTCAAGTCATTCTTCGTTTGTTATTTACGGGGATTACAAAGTACCGTGTCTACTTAAAAAAGAAATGTATAATTGCCACGAAGTTTTAATTTAAATTAACAAATGAAATTAATTAATTAACATTAGAACGGTATAATACGATTAGAAGATAAAAATTAAGTTACGCGAGAGTTTGAAGAATCACTCTTTTAAGTAAGCGCGTAATGTTTCGTTTAAATAAATTATGCGGAGAGGAAAGTTTATGGATTACGAAATTAAAATTTGAAATTTAATAAAAAATTCTATAAAAGTTCCTCGGGCGGGGGGGGATGAGTCGAGAGTCTTGTTTGACTATATCCCGATGCTCCTCTTCTTCTTCTTTTCATTTAAACGTGTACTTTCTTGAAAACTTTTAATACCCAGCGTCACCTTGAAAAATTCAACTCCAATCAAACTTGACATTGTAATTTTTTTTCCCCCTTACATTATCACGAATCGAGTAATTTAGCGCGTGATCTCGGTTCTCTCGATGTAGTAAGAGGAGTAACCGAATCCTCAGCATCGTGTGCTCGATCCGCACGCGATTGCTCTCCGAGAGTCACGACATAGCAATATTTTCCATATAATAGCCGCAGCTTCCAAACAATAGTCCCTGCTGTAGCAGCGTTAAACCTGACCGACCGCGAAAACCATTCAGCAGATATACATGACCAACGACGCAGCGGCAAGCTTATAATAAACAAACCCGATAACGGGAGAGAGACTGCCCCTCCCCATGCTCCTCCCAAGCTTCATTTGTAATGGAGGCCAGAACAATGCTGCATCGAAATCAATAAGCAGCAGCGGCTCTTCGTTAAATCCACACTGTACAGGCGCGCGCACAAAGAATATCATTCCCAAAACGGCTAACGAGGCCAAATTATAAAAGTCGCGCAGTAAAGGACACAAGCGCGGATGGAAAAGCCGAGCGCCGGAATAAAATGCAATAAGCCCTCGTACAAAGGCGCGCACAGCCGATGAGCTCTAGAGTCGCTGCTCTCACAGCGACGTCAAACTCGAGAGACAGAGAGAGAGACACTCTCGAGTGCAAACGCTCCTATGCGCAAGCTACAGTATATACTGCATAGCGCCGAAAACGAGCGCGGCAAAGTCCTTGCAAGGATCTCGCGCGAAATTAACCCACCCCGCTGATATTCCGTGTGCAGCGAACACAATGCAGGGACGGTGAGGCCAACGTGTCCCCTTGGCACGTCTGCTTTAAACCCATCCCCGTGTATATAGCGCAACTACTCGAGGATGTGTATACATGTATATCTCGTGGCGCAGTCTTCCAACTCTCTCTCCACTACCGAACTCAAACCGATCTCGGTTCTCTCCCGTGGCCACTTGTGTGTGCCCCCCCTCGAAGCCCGAGCAACGAGGCCGCTTCTCTCTCTCCCACAATACGGAAAGCGACGGCGAGCTCTCTTTGTACTGCATTTCGAACTTGACGAGAGAGAGAGAGAGAGAGAGAGAGAGAGAGAAAGAGGGGTAGGGATTACAAAGTGCACGAGAGCACGACCTCGATTCACCATTGTCGTGCAATTCCGCGATGATAAAAGGGAGAGAACAAAATAAGGAGGGAACCGCAGCGAAAGGAGAGAGTCAAAAGAAGAAGAAAAGGGCAAAAGAGAGGATGCGCACATGCTTTCTTTTTCTCTCTCTCGCGCGCGCACGTAAGTATGACGAGTGCGACACTGTACTCTTTTTGCCTCTCGTACAGCAGTTAGCCTCTTTACTACCGAGTCTGGCGCTCGCCTGACGTTTCCTTCGTTATACCTTCAGCCAGGGCGGATACTTTGTTCCCCGAGCCCTCTCACTCGACGAAATCCAAGTGTCTTAATCTCGGCCGAGAGCCTTGACTATATACGACGGCTTGTGTATCTCATTTTGACGACTTCTTGCTCCAGAATGCTCTTGCCACTCGTATTCTCTCTTTCTTTCGGCCTGCCCTGATTTTTAATGCGAGCCAGAGCTTTAACCGAGCGCGTCCGAGATTGTACCAAACGATAATCGATCCTCGTTCAAATTAACACTGTGCTGCTTCAAGCGCGGAAATTTGTTGAATACACACGAAAATAATAATACCGAAGTATTTTGTTTTCCAAGTTTTCCCGAGTTTTCCAAAGTACCGGTCAGCAATCTAATCGAGCAAACGATAACGATCGGTAAGGCAACGTCGCGCAACCGCGAACTAACGATAATGTATCTCTTGGACTAATTTGAAGAAAAAAAGGTAACACTACAATCGTATTATTTGATAAACCAGCTTAAGCCGCGACGCGGCGAAAAGCTCTCGAGAGCGAGGAAATACGTCTTTCTCTTTCGTCCGTCACCTTGAAATAAACAACCTACGCATCATCAGGACGTCTACATTCACTTAGCAATTAGCCAGCGCACTCGTAAGCTCTCTCTTTCTTTCTCTCTTGAGAGAGAGAGAAAGAGTAGGACGTCCGAAAGTCAAAACTAACGCTATATACGTAAGCTCGAGAGGAGGCCGGCGACGCTCTTGAAAAAATTCTTTTGTAACGCCAGAGAAGAGTATTAATATCACCCAAGATGGAAAAGAGGATGCAGAAGCGCGAGGAGGGAGGGAGGGGAGGGGGGTACTGTCCTTTAGAAGTATTCTTAAGCCGGCATTTCAATTCCGCGCTACGACGCTTTTATACTTTGTGCAAAGTCTTTCCATCTTAAATCCGCAATATTCGTGTATTGCAGGGAACGATTTTCATTTTTCGCTTATTGCTGAAATAAAACGCCGGCGCGCCCGCCCTCACCCCCCCGAGAATGAGAGTACCAAAGAGCGCGAGTGGGGGGAGTGAGGGAAGAGTAGACGCTCATTTTATCCGCGCGCGCTGTTTTTCAAGGCTTTTCGTAGAATGTAGTAAAATATTTTATTATACGCGCGCTCGCGCACCCGCGGGGGCAGAGGGGGGGGGTGGTGGTGCGCTCTGTTGGATATCGGTTTTAGAGAGGAGACGGCTAGTATAACGCTAGTTCGTTTTTAATTAAAATACCTTGGATTATTCTTGTGTGTGTATGCGGAGCACAGAAAAAAAAGGATAAAAGAGGCTATTCGAACGCAAGAATGCAGTTTGAATAATTATTTGCATTAGGTTTATAATAGATACGTTGCAACGCGGAGGCGATTTGTACGGATGGGCAGTTGTTGTTTTTTTTTTCGTGCATGCGAGCTATTTGCCAGCTCGGGCGTAATGATAAACCGGGTTATAATTCCTAGTGCAAGCGTTCCTCTTCTTTTTTCCCTCTCTCTCTCTCTCTTTTCGTCGCATGTTTGCTAAAAGGGTGATTACGCTGTTTACCGTCCTCTTTAATATTTGCTTCGTGACTACTTTAATCCACGGCGCGTACAGTGTGACTAAATGCTTTGAAAAAAGAGACCTCCTGTATTTTTCTGTAAATATTAGGTACGCGCTCTTCGTTTTGCGTGTGCTCTTTTTTTTCTCGTTTTTTTAACGAAGACAGTTTTTGGTCGATGTTTATTTTGTACTTGGCGCTTTATCGCGCTTCTCTCGATTTGCTTGGAAAATTTTTTTTATTTTCTGTTTATCTAACGATTATTAGAAGACAATTCAGGAGCGATCGATGCGAACGAACAAAAAATTGTTAAAAGAAACAATTTAATCTCGTTCGAGTGTGTTTTTAATGTAACTTTTTCTTTTTTTTATAAACTAGTCACGGATTCGCAAACAGAGATGGATTATGGGTAGATTTTTAAGTTACATTTCAGTTCAGCGGCGAGAAAAGAAAGGATAAGGTGAAAACAAATATCGGAGGAAAAATTATTGCATCGATTTTCTTTTTTCAGTCCCAAAGGGTGCAGAGCGAGAGTATACACTCGCACTTTTTTTCCACTTGCCTAGATTCGTTCCCAGCGGCCGAACGAATCGGTTAATGAGTTCGGCCATGAGTAACTTTGGTATAGCGATGTAAATGAAAAATCTTCTTTTATTTCTTCTTTTTAAATTCTGTTGTTGGAAGAGCTTTTTAAACAAATTTTATATGCCGGCTGGATATTTAAATTAATAATAACGTCGAGTATTGCATGTGACACTCGTTAAAAAATAAAAACAGTTAAAATTTATCATTTTTCTTCGCGTAGACCTTTGAAAGTTGAAAACTGATTTTTAAATGGCTTTAGTTCTTGGAAAATGTTGTTTAAAAACAAATTCTTATTAAAATATTCCGAGAAGAGGGGAGAAACGAACGAAAATATTAGCAGGGTAAACTTGTGTCGTAATTTAACGTACGTGTGCGTGTGCGTGAAAAAACATTGAGTGTCTAGATTACATCAAATCAAATATTGAAACATTCAGTTGTCATAGATAATAATTTATTTTTGTTATAAATATTTGATGACGCTTGTCTTTATAAAAACGTAATAAAATCTAAAACAATAGCCTCATTTTATGAAATGTCACACGAATTTGCTGTCAATGATAATCAATCGATGCGATAATCATGACATCGTCTTAATGTTTATCAATACGATCATGTTAAATCATTATCGTTGACAGTAATAAAGATTATTAGACCCAATGAAAAAATCCGTGACGTCAGTAATCGCGATCAGATTGAAGCACAATCATTTCATATACCAACAGTGAACTTTTTAATTTCGAAAAAAAATAATAAAATAAATACTTAATACCCAACACAAAGTGCCTACTGCAAACATTCATGAAATAATCGATTTATAAAATTTTTACACGTAGCCTTATACGTAAGCAAGATGTATTTCGATAAGATATTTAAAAAGCGCTAAGAATTCTATCCAGCTCTCCAGCCGTCTGGCTGGCGTAAAAATTTGAAGTCTGCAGATGATCCGTCAAAGATACAGCATCGGTATTTCTGGAAAGTATGGCATTGGTATCGCTTTAGAACTTGTACCATTAAAAATTCAAAAACAATGGATTGACATCCCTGAACATAATATATGGGACTGGTATGGCTAAGTTAGATGGAGCACTAGTGTGTTTTGGTATGACTATAAATGATTTCATTATGACATTTTTCAATATGACCTTATTATCAGTAGGGAATGCTGATGACAATTTATTTGATAATAGTGTAGAATTTAGTCATTTTATTTTATTCGTCTTCTGTTTGTACGACAGATAAGGAATATAGTTTAACTGACGAAGACGAAAGTGACTGAGGCAAACGCGGTATATGATAACATTTTATCGAAAATGCAGAGGAAGCGTCATATCCTGCTGCATCAAATTGTCTTTCAGTTGCAGTTTCAATTGAGACTGGTTATGTTTTTAAACTTACTTTCTTTAATATCTCTGTATTGCATACAATTAAATTTCTATGTAATAACTATTCGTTATTTATTTAGCATCAAAAACATTAATCGGTAACATTGAAATACTACAATAAAAAAACTTTCCAATCAGACTGAAACTGTTGCGTACAGCAATTTTCAAAATCTCCAACGTTTCTTATAATACAAACAAATGAACCAAAAAGAAAAGTAAAAAAAATTCCAAAGAAATCTACGAGTATTAAAAGACGAAATAGCAACGGTTACACATCAGAGAGCTTTCATCAAGCGTGAAAATTGAAAATCACAAGCCGAACGACGACTTCCCCGTCGTTTTTAATTCGCACGTTTCATCCGCGCGGCGTTCTAATCGTCGATTTTCGCTTGCCCATTCGTTCGCAATCACGAAAAATGACGCGCTCAGTCGGGCGTCAATGATAGAAGCAGCGGCGAGAGAGAGAGAGAAAAAAAAACTGAGAGGATAACACGTATGTAGAGGCAAAAAAAAAGAAAAAAAAGATGATGGAAGGAAAAGCAAAAAAGCGAGCAATCGCACGTTTAGAAATAGCCCGAAGGGAGGAAATCGCAACGATCCATCGATCCTTCTCGCCATCTCGTAACGTATATCGCGTACACAGAGGGACGAGCCGGCAGCCGGCAGCTCCTTGTTCGAATATATCCCGGGCTATCGCTGCAAATCGCTCTCCTCTATTTCTGCTCATCCAAGCTCGTGATCGCTTCTCGTTTTCTCCTCAACTCTTAGACTGTCGTTCTTTCAGACCTTCCCCCTTCTCACCATCTCTTGCTTCTCTTTCTGCCTGAGATCCGAGCAACGAAACGAGAAGAAAGCGTTTGGCGCTTGAATGCTTTGCGCGAATGTCCGTGCGGCTGCTGTGAAAATTCCAGCTGGCCAGCTGGCCACGCTTTCGATATATTGGAATCGCACTGGGCTATAACTTCTACATGCGTGACGAATAAATTAATTTATTTTGCGACACATTGGTTAATTTTAGCTCTTGAGCTCAATGTTACTGATACGTTTCGTAATGATTATTCGGTAATAATTAACATTTGATAACAAGGAAAAAAAATTTTAAATAAGTAAAACTTAAATATTGTGAAATGTTTTGGTTTTATTATTTCGAATTCTTGGATATACTACGCGCGTTTATCTTCGGACTCGTTTGCGAACAAAAAAGTACATTCAGTCACGTTGGTGTTATTTTTTTTCGAAATGCGTCATTGTTGTCAGCCTAGGAATGTTTGGTAAGCTCGTAAACATTGATATAATTTCTAGTCAATGTTTCAGAATATTAAAAAAAAGATACGCATTGAATGCATCGAAATGTAAGAATACGATATATTTAAATTTCTATTCCATTTAAGTAATATCGAGTTTTACAAGATCGAGAATATCGAAGTTTTATTAACCAGTGAATGACGCGTTAAATTCGACATTTGTAAAATAATCGATATTGCGATGATATTAAATAATAAATATTAATAAATGGGACAACATTAAAAATATCGTAAAAAGGGAAACAAGTAGTATCGCCAGATATAGGTCAGACAGCAGTTTTTATAATTTATTGAGCGAATATCAGGTAGAGAGGTTCAAAGAGGCTCTTTTGTATTTCACTTTATGCTTGTTTTTCACAATGAGCTTATGCATTCGCTTCTATAGCTTGTAAGCCGCCGTGCAAATATCAATGGATTGAATACACACAAAAATACTCGAAAGACAATTCGCCGATCAAGTACAGTAGTTCAAGCTCAAAATTGGGATTGCCATAGTTTTTTAAACTTTCCATAATCACTTGGATAAGTTAGCTAACGGTACGTGATATCTCAGCAGCAAGACTTGCGGCATGAACGACTATTAATTACGAAGCAAGGCCTTTACGTAATCAACGAGTTACACGGCTAGAGAGAAAGTACGAGATAGTAGTAGATAGCTTTATTTAATCGGTACAGATAAACCAACGCTTACTCAGCTTTCGTGAGATTGACGTTAAAACTGCTCGGCTAATAAGCAGTAAATCGCCGTGAGCTGATCGACATTTTACAAAGTATACAAGGCTTATTTGCCCGGAAACAATCGAGCCAACTGATAGTTTGTCTTTATTTAATTCTTTGAGTTTGTTTTCGAATTAAAGATGCTAATAAGGTTTGATTAATTTCAAAAGTAAGCTACTTGCAAACGTGCTAATCTCGTTTTAAAATTTATTCATTGTTAATAAAAAAAGTTGTTTTTATAAAAAGACTATAAATTTATGTTGGCTAATAAACATTGAACAAAGTACCTTGTAATATAATTAGATAGTCGTACATTACGATAAAATTAACGAAATTTATCAAATAAAGAGGAACATCCTCCAGCAACAAACCTGACTCATTGCTAAACTAATCACATTTACCTTGTTTTTTTTTCAATTTTGATAAGCGTGTAGTTTCCGTTGTGCTTTTTCATTGATAAAGATTCTTAGTGATGACGTTCTTTTGAAACAATTTGGGCTTCTTACTATTTTTGTTTCTTCATAAAAGAGACCTCGGTTGTTTGTTTAGCCTAGAAAGAGTAAATAAATATTGTTATAAAATAAAAATAACATGAATTTCTAATTCTTTTTTATGTATTTCGGCTAACTTGTAGCAATAAAGAATTATAAATTTTTTATCAATAATTTCATATTTTTTTCGCAATACTATGCAATCAACAATTAAATAACGATAAATTAATCATCAATATTACACAAGTCGACGGTTTGCAAAAACATAAAAAATTTACAAAAGAAAACAAATTATAAAAACAATTGAAATGAAACTAAAGCGTGCATTTCCATTACAAGTGCAGTAATACACGGCAAATAACAATACAATAAAACTTATCACAATCGTCGTTTATACAAGCCTCGGATAAGAGTCGAAAAGAACAACAGTAAATAAAAAGCGAAATGAAAAAATCCATAGCGATAAAGCCGCCTTTAAAATTTCCCATTGCCTTCTCCCCGAGCATTTCCAAATTACAAAACTAATTCGGTTTATCAATGGTATCTTGATTCATCCTTAAATATCCGCGGTTATTTACCGACTACAAGATAGAAAGAGAAATGGAAATTGCACGGGCGCGAGAGAGAGAGAGAGAGAGAGAGAGAGAGAGCTAAGTGAGAAGAAGTTTCAAAGCGACGAAGAGCAGCCGGAAGTGGATTAATTGAATTCTAACTTGGCACGAGCGAGAGATTTATTAAAAGTCCGACGGCGGTGGTGAAGATTGAGGGAAGAGAAGGAGGCGCGCGAGGCGATATCGAGCGCCCCGGCAAGTTATATCCGCGCGAGCATTGCATGCCGACGAAAGGCGAAAGAGCGTAATGGAGGGAGTAGGGGCAGAGAGAGAGAGAGAAGGCGTCGGTATTATGGGATTAAATTGCACCTGCGAGAGCCGGTAGCGGCTACGTCCTTGTCGTTGCGTCGCGAAAACCGTCTGTTATTGAAGTATGCTCCCTTCCCCCCCCCGTCCCTCCTTTTCGCTCGTTGGCTTAGTTGCCTGGCCTGATGGATTTTCCGAGGACGTAAGGCTGCAGTTGATGCTTTACTCAAACGCTTTCTTATACCCGTCAAGCCTCGTTCAGTTTTTCACCGCGGCTGGATCGAATTATTTTGCGCCCAACTGGCAAATGAAGTTGAAATACGGTTTTGATAATCCCGTTTGCGCGTCTGGATTAATTTTGAGGATTGGGCTTGCTGATGGCTTCTTAGAAATGAGAACGAGCGGACGAGTGGAAAGATTACCTTTTTTACTTGGATAATTTTCTCTTCTTTTTTTTAGTTTCTTTTTTATGTATGAGTTTTTGTTTAATTATTTTTTAGAAACAATTAAATTGTTTTTGTATACTAATGTTGTTAGTTTGACGTTTTTCATAAAAGAATAACATGTTGAACATTCACAGTCGATATACATGACTCAAACGTATCGCATTTTTATTATCGGCTACAACAATATTTAACGATTATTATAAGAATCGCGAAAAAAAAATGAAACAAAAAGCATTCCAAGAATCGTACTTTTTGAAAACAGTTTGATAAACAAAATGTCTATTATCAGTTTTACAAAACTGTACGCGCTTCAAGGGAAACAAAAATTATTCATAAATTCAATCACAAGCCGTGCTCGAAAGTAAAGCAAAAGAAGAGATCAGATTCAAAGTCAAGTCGTTTAGCCTGTACCGTATTCCACGTACAAATCGGCCGCCCTCCAAGTAAATTGACACGACACCGCAACGATAGCTCGTCAGCGAGAAAATCTGATTCCACGCTTTCTTAACGCGCCATTTCATACGCGATAAAAAAATCCGTTTAAGTGCACTCGGAATTCCAGCCGAGAGAGACACTTTATCCCTCCCGGCGTAAGATGTAGCCGCTACAGCGGGTGGGCGTTTGAAAATCAGGGCCGAATAAAAAATTTTTTACACGTACTTTAATTCGCCGTAAATTTTAATCAAAGCACTTCATTTTCTCTCAACGACCCCTTACACCAAGCCGCTACCCTTTGAACACAAAAAAAAGTATACACCGATTACGTCGTAAGCGAAAGAAAACGGATGCGGGCTTAAGCGGGAAAAAAATCGCCTGCAATAGGTAAAAGCGGGGAAGGAGGGAGGAAGGGGGGGAGCTTAGTTAAGGAGGCTCGCCGATGTAAATACTCATTTAATTCGATACACGCACTTCGTTAGAGAGGCCAACGTCAAAGGTAAACATTTGTCGTTACTCCTCTCTCTCGTTATCGCGGCTATTTAAAAAAAACCCACGCGCTTTTTGTTTTCCCAAGCCTTTCGGAGTAAGCTGGCGAATAACAAAAAAAAAGAGCAGTTGTTTGTCTCGTTACGGAAAATAAAAAAAAATAAAAAAAAAAGGAAGCTCGAGCTACGTGTCGCAGGCTGTCTCGCACACAAGCGTGGCAGTTTACGGGCACTTTAAAGAGCCGTGCGTTATCGCGGCTACTTGAAACAAAAAGAAAAAAAAAGAAGAGAGGGGGAGAAAAAGACAACAAAGGAATAAAAGTTGCTTCGCGAGCTGCAATAAATTCCATTGCTGACGTTAATACGGATAATTATGTAATCAGCTTAAAGGAAGCGATAGCCTCCCCGGGGCAAAGGCCCGCGCGCGCAATATCGCCAGCGAGCCTTCTCTAGGACTTCCCTGCACTTAATTCCACGGGCGAGCTGGCAGCGATACCATTCGTAATTTGTTGACGCCGCGATTGCCATGTCGTAATCGATTAAGCAACAACCTGCGCCCCGAAGACTCGTTAGCGATTCGATTAATTGGAATAGCGAATTACTCGAGCGCCTATACGGAAGATAAGCCGCGAGAGAAAGACAGAGAAAAGTAAATATTGCATCAATTGGGTGTTCCAGCGAAGATGCTCGTGTCATCAACTATTATGAAATGATTAAAAAAAAACCATTGCCAAACGTATCATTCTTATTGGGAATATGCACGTTGCGATGGCTTGATAAAACGGAGACACGAGTATCTTGATATTGGGAACAAAAAAATCGATTAGTCATTGCATAAATTTTAATTCGTAAATTACTTAATACGAGATAAAAAAAAATGAGATAATTAAATATAATGTGCGAACAACATCATTGAATGTCTTTAACACGACACGTGTCTTCTACAAAACATAAAAATATTTTTTTCCGTTTTTGTGTTCATCTTGCTCAATTTTGAATATTTTATTTCTCTCGAATAAGTGCGCAAACTTTTATCGAGATATTTATAGCCATTGGTGGACTATCACGTGACAAAAATCGTCGCAGCACGTACCCGCGCGCACACATTTAGTTCTCGAACTTCAATGAATCGAAATTCAAAATTTTTCCGTGTACAAAGCTTTTTTTGTTTAGTAATACACCATGGTAACTTAATGACGAGGAACAAAAACTTTTTAAAATTATGCTAAAAATTTAAAAGTCATTTTGTATAAATTTTAATTTAATAAGATGAAATGTGCCTCACATGAAAATCAGGAAAAGTATGAACAGATGAATTTCTTGGAAAAAAGATTAGGTGATTAAATAGTAACGCAACAATGTTTCCGACAATGAGTGTCATTGACATCCCACGTGTATTCTGAGAAAACAAAACATCGAAGAGTGTTCCCCTGGTGCATTGCTTAAGCATTTTTTAGTTAACTAAGCAATTACTAGCTAAAAATCCGATTTATTAGTTAATAAATGCTTAATCTTGCTTGATTTCTACCAGGGTCGAAATGAATTTTAATGTATATACATTGCGAACATAGATGTACAGTTTTTACAGAAGACACGTGAGATATTAATGATACGCAGACTGTTAAGCCAGCTAATTTGCATCCCAAGCTACTGTGATTGCACATTTCATCAGATTTTTAAAACCATCGATAAAAACATTAAAAAATTGAATATATTTACGCTTGCAAAGTTTTCTATTAGGAAAGGCAAAAAAAACAACGTTTACCTAAATTTATCATCCGATTGAAGAAATTTTATAATTTACAGATCTTGTCGATATTTTGTGAGATGGCTGGAGATTTAGATTTTTATTAGATGAAATGGATTATCGATACGCAAAGCAAATTACATCATAAATCAAATTTGGATTCTTTAAATAAGGGTAATTACCGTTTTTTCGAGACTACAATCGATTAACCTGATTTAATCGTCTTACGTCAAAATTGACGAATTTACAAACTAAATTTCTCGAGATAAAGGTACGAATCTCGCCAAGTCAATATAGATCCAATGAAGAATTTCTCTTCATAATTTCTAATCAATCACGATGATCAAGCAAATGCTAAAGAGAGATATATTCAGGCAAATGTGCTAAAATTTTCACCTATTTCTGTATGTAACAAAATAAAATAAAAATAAATAAATACAAAACAAAAGCTAAATATTTCATCGACCCTGATAAACATTTTCACCTTGCGGGAATATCAATTTCGGAACTCCCGATCACTTCCGTCTTCGGATGATAACTATGTATACATTAGACTCGTTTCGCCCTGGAATCGTTTTCGCCAGATTGCGTTTGAAAAAAAAATAATTCCCGGCAGATATGACCATCAATGCATGAAAGAGAGAGAGAGAAATAGAGAGATTGTGTGCCAGACAATGTCGCAGATAATGCGTGCCCTCGTGCGCACAGATAAACAGCAACACTCGAGAAAGAAAGAGAGAAAGCACCAATTTTCGCGCGTAGCAGCAGCAGTAGTAGTAGTGGTTGTAGCTATACTGCTACCGAGTATCGCGTTATCTGAACAAGGAAAAACAATCTCTCAGTGTCTAGTGCGTATACACGCGTGTCTGTGTAAATGAGGGGGGGGGAGAGAGAGAAAGAGGTAGGGAGGCAGTGTTTAAGGTCGTCGACCAATCGCCGCCGGCGTCTGTCGTTATCAAATCACCGGGGCCGGGACCCACGTGCGGTATATATAGACAGTGAGCCTCGTCGGCTGGCAATGTCCGGTCTGACGCGCAACCGTCTTCCCCCCTTTTGGCGCGTTTATTGCGCGTAATAGCCGATCGAGCAACAGACACCTCTCTCTCTCTCTCTCTCTCTCTTTTGACGCTGTGGTCGGGCGCAGTAGTAGCCGGGAAGCGCGCGCGTGCGCTCTATCTTGACTCTCGTCGCGGCTCTTCGTAAATATTAGTGTGACGATCGTGGACCGATTTTAATAAGCGCACCGCCAGCGGCCGATATGACGGCTGGACGATCGATCATGACACTGTTTACCATTGTAAACTATCTGCTGCTGCTCAGCGGCGCCAGCGTTGACGCCTCATGCCGAATAAAGCCCGACAATAAGGCCGTGGATCTGCCGCCGGATCTGTGCACGAGGTAAGCGTTAATTTGATACCCTTTTAATGCGAATCGTTATATGATAGATGGTTGTGTTTTGTCTCTATGTTTGTGTGCTTGGCGGATCTTGAGTATAATTGCCATCAATGGAAGGCACGGAACGTTGTTGTTGTTTTTCCTCGTTACAGTTAACGCGACCGGTTTGACTTGGGAAAGTTTTATATTTGTATTATTATAAGTCGATCGTATTATTAATCAAAACGCACGTTTATTGGATTTATTATCGAAATCGTTGCTTAAAAATGAACAAAAGAACTTCACGATCGACTTTGCTTTATCGAAAATATTACGTAATTAGGAAACTTACGGCTCGCAAGTTCGAAATGTCTAGGAAGCTGAATGCAGAAAAAAAATACTGAAAATTTTTTTTTCTAATTATACCAACGCGAGAGAGTGTACGAGAAAAGAAACAGTCTATGCGGGCTATTAGTTACTTGATTGCATCATCAATTAAAACACACATGCACAGATCGTGCAGAATCCGAGATAGAGCTGATTTAAAAGAATAAGCACATTTTTAGAATTCCTCGTAACCGTATACGACTAACATTCCAAGTTATTCTAGACGAGCTGTGAAGTCTCTTGGAAAACATCATAGACAAACAAATTTGCCCATCTTCGGAAATTTATTGAATTATATTTTCTCTTACTACATCGATAATCATTATCTATATCGATAAGCATCAGTGAGTATATTATTCAAACTTGTTTGAACAATAAATATCTACTCACGAACGCAATAAAATCGGTACGGCTATTTCTTGAACGATTTCATTGTTGCTTCACTTGTACACTTATTTCTCGTTTGGATTTTGTATTATCACCCTTTCGTTTGATATTCCAATGACAGAAACAATAAAAAAGCAAAAATTTCCACTGATAAAAAGAACGGAAGCGATTGCGTCTACAATATCACATAATAATGTATAAAAGAATTCACTTAAATTCACTAATCACGAAATCCATTACCGCCACAAAGTCAGCTCCAAGAGTGCAAGAGCCAAGTTCAAGTAAACGAAGTTGATGTCATATAAACACTCGCCGCAGCAAGTGTATTATCTTTTTTCGAAGGTAGTTACGGTCGTACGTTTAACGCGCGCAAGGCTAGATTTTATAATTTACGCGAGGTCCCTCTCTCGTCGTTCCCCACCCACATACATATACACTCACTGACACTTTTTCTCAGAGCCTCCCTAGCCGTTTATATAACTATTATTTTATCTCGACTAATCCAAATGCTTGGAGCACACGATTTTCTTTTTCAATGGAGCCAGCTATACACAAAGAGGCAAAGCGAATGGTAAAAGGCTTGCGATAAGAAACGCATACAAGACAAATATTTGTTATCTCTCGCTCGATCTCCAATTACCAGAGCCAATCATAATGCCGGAAGAGAAGGTTTCATTGTGGGCATTATCGTTTCTCTTAAGCGAGAGGATATTTACAGAGCTAACAGGGCTAGGGGATTTCTTTGCGCAAAAAAAATAATAAGCTAGAAAGATAAAAACTATGTAATGTAAGGAGAGCTGTAATTTCTCTTTATTCCTCGATGTATAGATACGACCGAAGTACGCAACGTTTTTCATAACTTCTTGTTTTCGTTCGCGTAAAACCCCGACCAAACGAAGCAAATAAATTATACCGGCTACTCGTTACTAACGTTAAGACAATCGAATACTTAATTAACGAGTTGAAAGAAAATTGCGCGAATAAATTTCTTTTGTTTTCTTTCAAAAACTGCATTGAACTTGAATAACTTCGCAATGCGGAAGCGCATGTTATACGTTTATCAATAAGCGCATCATTTTTCAAATTCAAATGTTTTATCTGGAAATATTACCTTTAATATCCAAGCAACAATAATAAAGAAAAATCAAAATAAATAAATAAAAGTGAGTGATTTATGTGTATGACACGATTAAAGAAAAAGTGTATTATTTCAATTATCAACAACTAAAAAGCTGCGCTACAGCAATAAAAATGTTATTTTTATCGAACAATAACTTTTCCACGCGACGACTCTGGCGAAGCTGTTTTTTTCCTCGGAATTTTAGTTTTTTTGAAATTAAAAAAATAAATGAAAACTCCGTTAATTGTTACGATAAGACGTTATTAAATTTACTCGTCAATTTGCCCGCACATTTACGAATTTTCCAGCTTTCTAACCGTGTTATAAGAAGTTTAATAAACTGAAAAGAAGAAGTTTGTCGCGTCTGATTTTCGAAACTTTGCGACGCGTATTAGCAGAACAACGGCGGATTTAATTAAAATTTTAAAATACAAATAAAAAGAGGTACGACGCAAAAAGCTAATTCATCATTCTTACCTTATCGCTAATTTTAAAAATTCTAATAGGCCGAATTTCCATAACCAAATAAACTTGCGAAACTTTATAACCGTATCCCAGCTGTATACACACAGTTTAAGCTCAGCAACCCAAGCGCAATAAGATTCAGTGAGGGAGTTGGCTTTCGACTGCAGCCTTTATTTTTTTGTTTTCCCAAGCAACTTTCAAAGCTAAATAAAAAGCTTCTTACATTTTTTTCTCATTACTTTCTCAGCATCGATAATGCATCTCGCGCACTTCCTATTACACCCGGCTCGACTCGAAAACACTCGTCAAAGCATCCGTCACCTTATCGCTCTCGATTACTTTGTTTCCACCTTGTTTATACTGGAAAACAAAATTTATTTTTTCTTTACCTCGTTCGTTTTTTCGCCGAAACAAATTAGTATTATCGGCGCAGTCCCCCCCCCCTCTCCCGCCATACATAGTTACCTGCAGCAGCTAATAACTACTTGGAATTTTTTCACGGGCGGCAATTACCGGCGAAAAATTAACGGAAAATATTCAACGGCCACTTGATATATGCCCCTTTGTCAGGGAAATCCCTTTTTTTTTTCAAGCGACACACGCGAAACATTGGCGTGCGTCTCGGGTATGCACAGGGGGGGCTCGCATCGATTCGGCGAAATGTAATTAAATTTTTTTTCGTTTTCGCATCGATAAAAAAAAACGACAGACTCTCTGTCTGTAGAGTCAGCGCCTTTTCTCCAATCTATACATCCATACTCGCACGCTTGCGTCTCTGAGTGTTGCGCGAAACGAAGAGAGAATAAGGGAAGTGTTAAAACGCGAACGCGATAGAGACTGCTCGAGAGAGGCGACTCTTTCATATCGCGGCAGGGCGATAAAAAAAAAGGAACGTATAAATGCTCGGGCTAAACGATTTCCCGGCGTTGAACTATTCTTCATCTCCGGCATACAACGAAGAGCCTGTAAATTTTTATACTTCCCCCCCCACCCCCGGTCTTTTCATTCTTCTTCTTCCTGCACGAGCATTTGCAAGCACGAAAGAGACTCGCCCGAGCACTTTATATCGACCGCCTCTTTTTTCTCCCTTCCATAAACAGCCGAATAATAACGTACGATTGTGCACTAATGACGCAGTGTGTGCGTGCACACACACACATGGATCCCTTGTAATTCGAGACTTATCGTTGATAAGAGATCGTGCAGCCAAGAATTTCACAAATAAAGATCTTGATGGAGCTTGCGTGCGCGAATGGCGTTCGTGAGATCTTTCCACAATTTTTTCCCTCGTGAGAGAAAGATATTTATGTACAGAGTTTCCTCTCGGCACAAGCCCTGCATTCGCCGTACTGGCTTGAAAGTTGACGAAATAAGTAAAAGATAGTTAAATAGATCCTTCTCGCACCTATATACCGCTCCTTTTTTTTATGGTTTTTTTTTCGACGTCTATACTCTCGGGTTTTAACGAGTTCGTTCTTATCGGGGTGAGGGAAAAGGCAGAGAAAAAAAAAATCGAACGAGGTATCGGGTAAACATTGAAAGCTTTTTTTTAGTTGCTTTGCACTTGATGAGAACGTAAGTGGCCCGTAACTTCTTTGCTTTCTTTATTATACGCGTCAAAACTTTAATAATCTCGATTGGCTTTTTAGAAGTTTATAATTTTTCTAATGCGTAACGCTCTCGAGTTTCTTTACTTAAGCTTTTTTGAAAGAAAAAAACAAGGAACGTCAAATTAATGGTTTAAGTACAATATCGCGTGTCGCGATAAGTCCGCGTAACTCTTGGATCTACACTTCTGAAAAATGTTTTGTGTGCTCGAGTTGAAGAATGATAAGTGCCGTAAGTACTCTTGTGTATCGACGGTAATTTGAAAATTTAAAGAAAAAAAAAACAATATCGACGAGTAATAACCGTCTAAATTAATAATCTAGAAAAAGAGAGCCTCGTTTTCTTACATTACAAAAGATTTATCACCCCCACTTAAGACCGTAATTTAACCTTAACACTGTACTTTGTTATAAAATCTTTAACGAAGCGTCTCGAATTTTCTCCTTGCACTAAAATTGAAAATAAAAATAAAATCTGACTTTGATCCCAACCGCACATTATCGCGTAAATTTCGGAAATTTAATTTCGACGCGAATGAAAAAAGCAACCCATTTATAACACTTAACGATTCACCTGTCGCTCTGCGATAATCAATGATTTCCAATAAATAAAACTCGTTGAATCCAAACCAAAAACAAAATCCATAAAAATTCATCTTAGAGTAGACGCGTTTTTACAAGCAGCCCATCAAATCCTCGAAAATCAACACTTACCACAACACAGCTGCTAGATCAGCACCAACAAACACACATACATACGAAATCCACATCTCGAGCCGATCTTATAGCCACCTGTGAAAACAGAGAGCGCGCGCGCGTATTTTCCTTCTCGCCGCGAGAGGCGCGACAAAGACATTAGCGCCGCAAGCTCGAGGTTTCCCGATACCAGGAGCGCAGCTTGCCAGGCGCTTTTCCACCGCGCGTCTACCGCTTATCCCGCGGCTCGCCAAGTGGATAACCGCGCGGATTTGTCGCTGCTCTCTCAGCCACCACTTCTCGCACCTTTTTCCTATCTCTCTTTCTCGCTCTCTCAGCGTCTGATTGGCCGGAGCATCGGGAGAAAGAAATAAATCTTGGCGAAACGAGCTTCGCTCGGAGGAGAGATTTTTCCAGCTGGTGATATACGACGTATCGATCCGCGCTCTGTAACTCTCCGATGTAGCGGAGCTCGCGGCTTTATACGTCGCGAAAATAAGAAAAAACGAGCTTTCGCTGCTCTTGGCTGTTACACCCTCGACAGCTGCTGCTGCTGAGCAAGCTCGCTTTACGCACTTTGCTGAATCCAGCTTTTGATAATATTCGTCCGTTGAATCGTTCACGGCTAATAAATGTCCTTGGGTTGCAGAGGCCGAAACACGCGACAAATTGCCGTCTCGTTAATTCCGATACAAAGCCGAGCTTGCGTATACACACGTTGTATTATACGTCTCGAGCGACTATTATACGAAAAGGCGCCTCTCGCTTTCCATCGGTCATCAAGAGGTAAACAATATTGCGCCGGCTAAATAATTAAACGAACACACGCACACACACACACAATGATCAATCTTGTGATTGTTCGGAGCGGAAGACTTAGACGACCAGTAAGCAGCGCAATCATCGCTCTCCGTTTACACACAGTAGACTCTGTGATTCCCCCCTCCCCCTCTCGACGCCGAGTCTCGTTTGTTTGGATTGTAACGCGTACACCCGAGCTTATACTGTTTGCCCACGCCCAATCACACATGTTAATAGCTTGGCTCAGGGAAATCTCGGGGAATTACTTGCTACGCGCTTGCTTAATCCCCGCGCCCACAAACGCCGCGCAACTCCTATACTAGCGTTTTCACGGGTTCGTTAAAATTTGAATGCGCCTACTGACTTTCGTCGTCGTCGTCGGCAATCTAACGCCCGCCAACTTGAAACCCCCCTCCCTCTCAAGGAGCACAAGGCCGAGCTTTTCGTTTGTGTGCAGACCGAGTGCGAACGGCTCTCCCTCCCCGGTAAATCGAGGCCAGAGAGCGCCTGCATCAGTCAGCCGCAAGCTCGGGCCGCGTTAAAAGCTCTCTCTCGGCTCTTTCCAGCGAATATACTACCAGCACCCAGTGTGCCCTTCTAGCCGTGCGTCGGCGAAAGTCCTCTCGTCGAAGAGAGGAAGGGGAAAGCTTTGACAGTGTATTTTCTTATACACACCTTTCCCCCTGTTTCTCTCTTTCTGCGTCCTGGGCATTTTAATTTCAGTTATAAGCTTTGATTCACGCTCCGGCTGGGATATCGCGCGGCCGAGAAAATTGAAAATTAACCTTTTTCTCTTCTTCGTCTTCTTTCTTTCCTTCGCATTTTTCTTTTATCCCATGCGGGCAAAGCTCTCTCTCTTTCTCGCTAATGAATAGCCAGAAGAGAGAGCGAGCTTACGGCATTTCGTTCCGATTGAGTTTCCCTCGGTTAGCGCGCCCAGGGGACGCGCGGTTATTAAGGCTCTTTTTGTCTCAGCCCGACGACTTCGCGACCGAGCGGCCTCTTAATTTCGCTTTTGCCCCCGCAACGCTTCCTATTAACAATGCGCCGGTCCAGCCCGCGTCGGCTTCCTTTCACCAAAGCGCGACGGAATATAATTCAGCGGCCTTTGCTCGACGTGTAATTTCGACCGGATGACATTGGCGAGAAAGAGAGAGAGCGCCGTGGCAAGCAGAAGCGTGTCTAGGACAGAGTCTGCTCTCGCTCTCTCATATTTTCTTTGCGTGTACATAAAAGTGAGATGAGATGCCGAGGGAGAGAAGCTATAAAGGCGCTCGCTGTTACGCCGGAGATACACACAAACTTGACACGTGCCGGGGTAAAAAAAAAGCGAGAGAAAGGGAAAAAGAGAGTTGTGTAATAGAGAGGCGCACAATTGCGCGAAATTGGGTTTCGTAAACGACGAATCGCCGAGCTCTCTTGTGTCCTCTCTCTGTATTGCTTTTTAAGTATTGGCCGATTGTGTCAGCGCTCGCGGCTGTGCGTGGAATTGAACATTGAATAATAAAACAATCGAGACGGTGGCGTACGCACAAGCGAATCGTCGAATTCGCAAGCATTAGAGAATGAATTGAAGGGAATGGTATATCGAGCACTTGTTAAGCCGAATTTAATCGTTGATTTCGATACATATAAATAATAAATCAGCATTTAATTTCGCATTATTCGAGCTGCGTGCCGATGCAAATTCTTGATTGCTTGATTTTCGAGAAAGAGAAAGAGCGTTAACTCGAAACAAGGAGTTACGTACATATCAAAACCGTTGGAAATTTCGTTGACGTTAATTTAGTACTGATGAAGTATTATAGAGAAAATATAATTACTTTGCTCGCGGCAGTTAAACTATAACGTTGTAATTCGCTTTAATCTTGGAACGGTATTTATACGAAAAGCGTTCAACAATTTTCCTTCGACAGGACCTTGCGCGCGAACAAAGTTACGTGATAATTTAGACGATGATAATAATAAAGAAATTTAATCTTTTTAATAAACGTTTAACCGTATAATTATATCGTTAAGATTTAGTTTAAAATTATTATATCCCTCGATGAAGCGGCTTGACAAGGTGTTAATTACTTTTTTTCTTTCGATCGACTTATAGGAAACAATAATTTTCATTTCGCGGCTATGCCTTTGACGGCTGACGACGTAATTATTCTTCTTTTCTCCTTATTTTCACCGGGCAGTCGCTCGGTTAATTCGGAAAAAGAGATGAAAAATTTTTCTCAATTCCGAATAATTACACGGGCCCGGAGGTTGGGGCACAATATCCGTTAAATTAAACGCCCCAAGTACGCGCATTATTATAATTTATCAAGGCAGCAGCAGCAGCAGCAGCGCACACACTGAATTCGCGGTTTATTGGGTTATTTGTAACGAGCGTCATCTCGGGCTCCATTGTAATAAGTATCCAGGCGCGTGTGCATAGCAGGCGCAGTATACGTAAGCTTATTTATCAGAGGCAAATGCAGCGTATAATATAGGCCTGTGCGAGGTCCGATTAAACACGCGGCTGTCATCGTCGCCGGGCAATGCGTCAAAAGCACAAATGTAATTGTCTCTCTCTCTCGAAACTTGCGATTAAAATATACCGTCTGTGTGTGTACAGCTGCTCTCGTCGTCACATAGCAAGTGTGTGTCATTAACAAGAGTAATTAATCAGCAGCCGGCGCCCACGTGTGTCTCATGCCGCCAAAAAAATCGGCCAATATTAACACAGCCCAATTCCTTGAAACTATGACGAACTACAACCCGATTCCCTCAGGGGGATATCCAGTGTGTGTGCGCGCGCGTTGCCCGAAAGAGAGAAAGCACGCATGTCCTGTCGATCATTAAATTTTCATCCCCCCCCAACGCTTAAACAACCGGCTCAAACGCCAGGCCAACACATATCCGGTATAAACACGCTGCTTGCTCTAGTACGCATATATTCTGCGAGTATATACTTTGCTCAGCCTCCATAAAACGGGGATAAAATCGATAATCCGTCCACGCGCGCGTCGCTCACTCTGAATTTGCGATTTACAAGGAGCTGCAGCCTCTTCGCTACACACGCGCTTACATTTTCCCAAGCGCGAGAAAGGATATTAATCGAGCTGCTTCTTCTTCCTGCCTGCGTCTCTGGAGGGACGCAAGGGGCACGAATCGATCAGCAACTCCGGTAGTCGTGACACACTCAATGCGGAAATTGTCTCGAGGCTCTGGTTCTTGAAATTTCGAAAACTGTGTAATATGCGAAATTCGTGACGAAGTGGAGTTATTAAAATCAGGCTGTTAATTGATCCCGCGCGTGTGGCGGATCGCGCCAAAGTCAAGCGGCCACTTATTCTTCTCTCTGTCACCCCCCTCTCCTGCTTAACTTACCATTTTTCCTTCCCTTCTCCGCACCCACACCGGAACCTCGCAGCTTTTTGTCTCGGCGGAGCGAGCTCGGAATGTTTATAAGACAACGGGGAATTTAGACTCTTTTTGCTTTGTTTTGTTTCTCTCTTGCTTTTTTTTTGTTTATGACGCGAAGATTCATGCCCGTTATCGTAAGCACTATCTTGGGAGCTTTTGTATTTTATTTACGCCTCGTCGGCCCGTTTTTCCACCTTCTTCGCTCTCTTTCTCTCTGCGACTTGATGACGTTCCCGTTTTTTTTTTGTTTTCCCCCTCGCCGTCATAAAGCTCGTGAATGTGACCCTTGATTGTTTTATTTCGGGCGTGTCATTAAGAGTAATTGCTTATTAACAACTTACAATCAATGTTCTAAAGATAGTTCTACGAGGGAGAGAAAAGTTAACGAATAAGGCAAAAAAAGGAGTGTACAATAATGAAAACATACTTCGCTCGAAGATTTAACAGTGTATTGGCTCTTTTGATAGATCCTCCGATACGATTCTTCGTCATTCCCGATTTATTGCAATAAAACTTGTCTCGATCAGACAGATATAAATTCTGTTTACCAAAGCTTACTGCTCTCTGTCTCGGGGTTTTTCTTCTTCTTTTAACTATACGCTTTCCCGCCCGCTGATCAATGTCCCCGACTTTGTTTTTCTTTTCATCATTTACGTATTACTCGAACATCAACATGGCGCAAAGTCATTGACTGGGGAGGGGAATAACGGCTTTTAACTCGAGCCCTATGGCAATAAGACAAAAAAAATCCGATAAAAAATTCCTCCCTTTCGCGGAATTGACAAAGTAGACGAAAAAGTTATTTTACAACGTAAACATCGAAACTCTCTCGAAAGTTACAATCGTAATAAGAATTTTACAATGTCAAATAGCTTGCAGCCGAAGTTTAATGTCGCAAAGTTGACAAGTTTTTCATTCATCGAAGTCGGCTTGACTCGAACAATTTACTCGAATTAACAAGTCCAACTTTTCTTTTCATTGTTACAGCAAGGTGTATTGTAACGGTGATCTACTCAAGACCGTCCAATTGGCTGACTTGTACAACGAGCATGTGGACAGCAAAACATTCGTCGATAAGCATCAAAAGTACGAAGAGAACGTGACCCTCGCCAAGTAAGTACATCTCGACGCGATAATGATTTCAAAATAAGGGCTGATTTGCGGGGTTAACGGTATTCGCCGAATTTATTTATGCTTTGATTGTCTGATTCCAACTTCGCTACTCTTTCACCGATACTTCCCGTAATAATCGGGTTTTTAACGCCCACTCAACAACAACTTGAAGAAATAGAGAAGTGAAGAAAAAAAAAGTTCGGTAAAATTTTACCGAGACCAATCTATCAACGGAAAGTAAGAGCCGCTTGTACCGAAATTGCAAAACAGCCGGGGCAATCCTTAATTGGCGCGGCTTTAACTTCCCTCCTGTTTTTCTTCCCAAGATTTTACCAAGCTCCCCGAGATTAGGCGAAATTCACAAGGGAGGGAGGGGGACGAGTATAGAAGCTCCCAACGCACAGGTTCAGCCGCAAGGCTAATTTGGGATTTAAATGAGCAAGGGGGGCAACGAGTTTATCCGTTGGCTGTGTTCCCTTACGATGATATCTCTCCTTGCGATTACAAAATCCTCGGGCCGGTCTCAGTTTACCACGGAACGTTCGCTTCAATTTTTAGCTTTAACGAGCTCATGCGACGGACGAACAACTCGCCAAGCCAGGCGGAGGTGCATCGTTTCGTGGAGGAGAACTTTGACAGCGTGACCGAATTGATCAACGCCACTCTGGACGACTGGAAGGAGTCGGTGCCTCTGGAGAGGCGCATAGTCGATCCGGTCTACAAAAAGTGGGTGTCCGCGCTGAATCACAAGTGGAAGGATCTGGCTAGGCGCATGGACGATGATGTGGAGAAGAATCCCAACAGACACAGTCTCATGTATGTGCCCAACGCGTTTATCATACCCGGTGGACGGTTCAAAGGTACGTTTGACCATGGGCTTTCGCGTATAATGATTTCGTTGACTACAACGTCCCTTGGTTATTCTAGAGTTCTATTACTGGGACACTTACTGGATAATCGAGGGTCTTCTTCTTTGCGACATGCCTAGGACCACTAAGGGAGTCATCGACAATTTATTAGGGGTCGTTAAGAAATATGGATTCATTCCCAACGGAGGACGAGTTTACTATCTTATGAGATCTCAGCCGCCGTTCCTCATTTCGATGGTAAGTTCGCGTGAATGCATAGCTGCTTGTTTAGTCCATACGCGGATAGAGAAATAAGTACAGTGATTTTCAATCAAAATTATATGTATGTAGCTAAAATTAATTTTATCGTCATCTTTAGGTTGAAAAGTACTTGGAGTATACCAACGACAAGGAATACCTGTTTAATAATTTGGATCTTCTGGAGAAGGAATTCCAATACTTCCAACGTTACAAGAGCGTAAAGGTGATCGTCAGGGTTGGTAATTGCGACAAAGAGTATACGATGTATCGTTACATCGTAAACAGCGACGGACCACGTCCAGAGAGTTACAGGTCAATATCATTTACTTTTTATTTCTTAAAAAAATCGATTCTAAACTTTAGCGATCCGCAATTTATCCAATAATGCTGTTTGCACAGGGAGGACTACAATGCTAGCTTGAAAGTCGGCAATGATGAAGACAGACGAATGTTGTTTAACAATATAAAAGCCGGCGCTGAAACGGGCTGGGACTTCTCGGCTCGTTGGTTCCTTGCCAAAAACGGAAGTTTCTCATACGAATTTCTGGACATAACCACGCAAGACATCATACCCGTTGATCTCAACTCACTAGTCGAGAAAAATGCAAGGACACTATCAAACTGGTTTGGAATGTTTGGCGATTACGAGGTGAGGCAATATTTATTTTTCTACCATATTCTAATGTACATATACTAGAGCTGCTTTATCTATTAGAAAATTATCTTTGATAATTACAAATCGCTGGATAATTTTGATTAAGTTACCTCGCTTATCTCATCTCAGATATTACGCTGTAATTTGATCATTTATTCGCCCTTATCAGCATAACATATCGTTCGTTCGCAGCGCTTTATCAGAACAATTTTCCTCGATTGTTGTAAATCAAACCTGACTTTCTTGATTTTCTTTTTCTATAGCGACGATAAAAGGTATTGCATGAATATTAATTTCTCCCGTTAGCTGATCGTGCTGATAACGCTAAAACTAGATCAGTATAGAATATTAAGTAATTTTAAAGTTTCGCCACACTTCGCACGTGTCTTGACAAACTTACTTATCGTTTCCAAACGGTATAATTAAGAAAGTACACGAGTGAGAAAAGGTAACGCGTAAAAAGACACTTTATTCACCGAGTGTACCGATATTTTGCCCATCAATTTTGCTTTCTCAAAGAGAAAGCTTTGTAACGGTGAAAATTTTCGATTCCGTAATTTTGCGTTTTCTCGACGTTTTGAAGGTTTTTAATTACGAAGA
>JAPYYQ010001136.1:0-43218 GCA_030522585.1 Anagyrus pseudococci | reverse complement strand
TGTAACATTGGAAGTATATCCGAGCAATGCTATTTGGATATAGCAATTTTTACAATAGTAGGTTGTAATTTTTACTAGAAATTTTTCTCAGTGTATACAGCCTCTTACACGCGGATCTATACTATTCTTATTGTGCGCATTTATTTTTATTATGCGGCATTGCAAGAGGACAGACCAGTTGATTATACACTATGCTCCAAGTGTGAGAATGCACGCGTAGCTTTCGAAAATTGATACGCGTCTTTTTATTTTTCCTTCATCCCCCCGTATACGAAAAGAAGCGGATGGTATGCGAAAAGTCAAGCCGAGTAATCGCTTGGCCGTTTTCGATTCTCGCTCTCTCTTGATTCAGGTTTCGAGACTCTGCGCGCGCGCTTGGAGAAAAAATTATTTATGCCCGCAAAATTCAAATTAGAAGCAGACCGGCTGAGATTGTCCGCGCGACGGGCGCACATTTATAATTTCCTCATTTGGTCATGGATTTTGAGGCGTTTCGCGCGAACGGACGATAAAAATAAAAGCATTGAAATGCGATTATTTATTCGGCCGATTATCTATATACGGAGGCGAAAAGATCGTCGTTTATTCTACTCGAACTTTTATTTCTATCCCGTGAAATATTTTGGACCGATGCAAAAGTGGACTTAGTATCAAGCACGACGAAAAAGCTCGAACAAAGCTTTTTCGGAAAAATTTAAGCTTTCCGAGTTTATCGCTCCTTTGCTTTTAAGCTTCAAAGAAAAAAAGAATAAAAGCAAGAGCCTCCCACGTGGACAGTTTAGCCGGGGCGAATCATCTGTTTTGACAGGCAAAAACGAAGGAAGCCGAGTGTCCGAGGCTGTGAGGGTGAATAGAAGCCGCAGGACATCCGCGTGAAAAGCCCCCACCAAGCTCGTTTTCCGCCCTCCCAAAAACTTTTGCCTTCCGAGTATACAAGATCCCGTGCGGTCCGGGAAAAAATCGCCGCTTGACGTCGCCGATGAACAAAGCGAATGATCTACCGCAACGTTAAAAGCCTTTCAAACTTGGCCTATTGGTACTGTTTAAAATAATAAAGTCATTCGGTTAAGTAATATGTACTGACACTATTCTTGTACCACTAAAACTTCATCGAAATATTCTACCCTACTTAAAAAAAAGTTCATACTCAGTTCGGGCTGAAAAACTACGCGGGTAACAATCTGAAGCAACAATCACCGGTAATGAAGCGTATCTCAGAATCAAAGCCGAGAATCTAAAAAAAAAAAAGACAGAGGAGCCGTGCTCGCGCATCCTGTAGTCTCTTTTAAGCGCGGCAGCAGCCCTCCTCGTCATCTTCGTGCGGCCAAAAAGGGATCGCGATCGCACAATACTCTCTCTCGCGTCCCCATCGCGCGCATTTAAAGCGTTCGTGTAAGTTTTTGAAGCGAGCTATTGTCCCCCTCCCCTCCCCTTGGCCCCGCGCTTCAAGGCCCGCTGGAGGTGCAGGCCGACGCCTGACACAATGCCTCCGTCGCCTCCTCTTCCTTTTCTCCTTCCTTATTCTCTCTCTCTATCTCGCGCGCTCCTCTCCACCTACTCCCTTATGTCCAGCCCTCTCCCTCTCTTTCTCTTGGCTGTTTTCCCTTCTTGGTCCCTTTGTACCCCGCGATATTTTTATATCGCGCCCGCGTCTCTTTCTTTTTCTACGTATGCTCGGCTTTTCTTTTCGTCCTTTGTCCTCGCGCCTGGATGTCGTTATTCCCTCGCCCCCGGGACCTTCTTATATTCGTATAGGAGACGCGGTCAGCTGATCCGGGCCTCCAGGCGACAGTACGTTTGAGAGAAAGAGAGTATTACGTCCGGACTAAATTGATTTTCCTTTTGCTGCTTTTATGTGCTCTCTCTCTCACCTACAAAAGGACTCCATTTTTTTAAAAGCGGTTAAAAGCGATTTTTTTTTAATTTTCTCATAAAAATTAAGCTGACATTCAATTTCCGAAGCGGGTCAGTTCGAAATAAGCCAATAGACAATTCGAGGGGGACGAGCCGCAGCCTCGTCGAGTCTGCAAAAATCGTGGGATGAGGGGGTAGCGATGTGTACACGTATATACCGAGCGCGGCGGGCAAGTAGCGTAAATAGACACCGCAGGCGTGCTCGGCACTACAAATCAAGTCCCGGTCTTTTAAGGGCCCACACACGCGCGCGCGAGCAAGAGGGAGAGCCCTAACCAGTCCGCGGGTCTCGAGGCCGCGTCGACACTTACCCACGCGTATATATATACCCGCGCGTAGCGAAGTGCGAACTCCCCGTGGAGCGCATCGGCCGCTCCCCCCGCATTTACAGGGCGCGATCCGGCATCAACGGCCGGACTTGGCTCGCCCAGCGGGAGGTCCCCCGCGTTTAAGGGCTTGCCCCCTTTCCGTCCAGCCAGCCACGATCGTCGCGCTCGCTTTTTTTCTGTCTCTCCTCGCGGCTAAAAGAGAGTAGCCAAGCGCGCACGCCTTATTCCTGTGGTTACCAGCGTTAAGTGCTTCGTACTTGGAGGACCCTGGGCTACTTGGGGGTTAATAGCGGGGATTTTTCGGTGGCAATCTCTTTCTCTCGGCTTTTGACCCACGGCCTGATCAATCAAGTCTCGTGGCGCGCGCGTCTCTTTTGTCGCAAGAACGTGCCGGTTTTATATATGCGTGCATGTATAGCTCGGGGATTGACGATGCGTGTTGCTGGGGCTGATGAAAAAATGCGTTGCGTTTTTCGGACATAGCCGAAGAATCACCCCCGCTCCCTTTACCCATCTTTATTGGAGAATTGACTAATTTTCAGACGAAAGTTTCGGATAAACAATTTCCGTTGTGGCCAAAAACAAAGCAGCCTCTCGCCAGCCCATACACAATCGAAATCGCCCAAAATACATTATAACGCAAACGGACAATTATCATCTCTACAGTAGCCGCTCTTTTTCTCTCTCACAATACCCACCGCAAACAGTCAATTTTCCAGTCTCATTTAAAGCAAGCCAGCCGACCTACAATTACGGGGGCGAGCAGCTTCTCTCCAACCAACGCGTCATATGCCGGAGCTCCTTTTTCGCGCGAGAACCTCCCCCCTCCGTATATACGTATCGCTCCCCCTCTCGCGTGCGTTGCCGGGTGTTGCCAACACTCCCTCTTCGATCGTACAGGGGGGCGTCCGCGTACTTGTCGTTACCAGAGACCCCCGGAGAAAGCATTTAAGCGGCTAATGGCGTTTGACTTTGCGGCAGCGGTTACGCGACGAGTGGGCGGGCACTTACACGAGAAGAAGCTGTGAGTGCGCTCTCGATTTGAAATCTGCGATTGACCGCGCTGACGCTTTTATTGTACGCCCATTGGTGATTTTCCCTTTCGTAGCGCGCATTGTTTAGTTGAAACTTTTATTTTCTTTTTTAATAGGCTTTGTAACAGCCCCCCCCTCCCACTCCTCTCTTTCACGAAAATAATGAGAAGAAAAGGAGGAACAGATTTGTTGCGAGGAAAAATTGTTGACTCTACACCTGAATAACAATGTAACCATTCGAAACAGGTAAATCCGAGATTGCAAGGTGCGCGTGGATACAGGTATGTAAGCATTGAAACAAGAGAAAAGTCGATAGCTGTACTCCAGCACGTATTCAACTCTCCGTTCGGCACATTAAGCCGTTACGAGTAAAAGTCGACATGCGTATTTACGGTTAGCTCGAAAGGTCAGGTGGACAGGCTCTACTGATAATCGCGGCGATGAAACAAGTTGTACACTCGTTAAAAGTCGAATCAACGGATCGGATACAAATCTGTAAAGCGCGGTACCGGCGCACGTCGCTCTCAACTCCGTACCCTCCCCCCCCCCCAGGCCAAACTCACTCCCCCGCCCATATCCATGCGACGTATTAACTTTTATTACAAACCCCGTATTGTCCATAAAAGATAACAAATCTTCGTGTCTTTATTCCTCTACCTGATGTTTACTGTTAAACTGAACGGGCCCGAACGGGCGTCGTTAGGGCCCGAAAACAACACCATAAATAGCCAAAAGCCTACGTTCCGCATCTCTCTCTCTCTCTCTCTCTCTCTCTCTCTCGAATCACAGAGAGTACACCTCGTTCGGAAACGGCTACCTGCTTTCCTCGAGCTGCGATAGCGTCTACAACGCGCGTACCTGAAGCCGTTTAGTCCTTGCGTACAGTTGCCGACTGGCAAGGTCGAGCTTTTACGGTCGGCAATTGACTTTCGCTTTTCACGATATTGTCGTTGAAACTCCGTATTTTCCCCCCTCTAATCTCCGACCCTATGCTCTGGGTCATGCACAACACCGAGACACGTCGACTAGCGGACCCGCGCGCGCTTGGCCCCCGCAAAAGAGGGCCAGTTTTATTGGATTTCCGTTTAGCCGTTGTTTCGGTGCGCTGATGAAAATGTTTACTTGGATAAAAAAAAACGAATTGTGGATCACAATTATTTTATTTCATTAGTTTTCCGGTTTCAAAGGAATCGTCGCGCGCAAATTCACCGGCAACATAAACCTCGCGCGTCCGAAAAACCAACAAAGAAAAGGGAAAAAATAAGTGTATTCTCGACACGCCTTTCTCGGAGAGCCGAGAGTAGCTGATTGATTGACGCGGAATTCGCATGGTCGAGGCGGCAGGAGGAAAGCATGCAGTCTTCTCTCTCTCTCCAACCTCTTCCCCGAAGATCTGCTCATTCATCGCTCGCGTGTAGGGGGGTTATACACATCGAAGGCTTGTCGTTTGGATTTGCCTACGTGTCTCTCTCGTCGACAGGGACGGCCGCTTTTACGATCGACGCCCCGATGATTTATCCCTCGGAGTTGCGCTCTTCCTCTCGCGCGCGCGCACGTGTGGTCACACAGCAAGCGCAGGAGTAACGAGTGAGGGCTGGAGAGAGAGAGAGAGAGAGAGAGAGAGAGAGAGAGAGAGAGAAGCTCGACGTCGCGGCCTTCGCGCGCACTCGTATATCATGCGCAAGTCGTAAATAAAGCGGGGGGCCAGAGAAGCCTCTGGGCCCTTTTTTTTCGGAAATCAGGCGCAAATGGTTTTATTGTTTTCTTCTTGTGTATACCCACTCTCTCTCTCTCTCTCTTTCAACAGTCGCGGAGGGAAAGAAAAAGAGGAAGCCCGAGACACTCCCCCGAAGGATGTACGCGTGCACTCGCGTGCTTTTTTTTCACTCCGAGGGAAAATAAAAGAGAGGGAAAGCTTTTACGGTTTAATTGAGCCTCGCCGTTGTCCGGGGGGGGGCTGTTATTTGGAGGAGGCAGAGGATTGGCTGCGTGTGCTAAGGGTCTTGCCGACCTCCTGCGCGTGTACGTCCTGGGAATGGCTTTGGCTAGTCTTTCGGTGAGGATTTCTCTTTGCCCCGGTTTGCTTACGAATAAAGCAATATTATCGGCTCTATTCTCTTGGCCTTCGCTAAATTGGATCTTTTGTTAACGAGCTCGAAATTTTGAAAGAAAATCGTTAAGGTAAATAGTCAAACAAAAAAGGGACGAGCGAAACTTTTACTCGACTTTCAACTACTTTTCGCGCTCGTTCGAGAATTCGATAGTTGCATGTGAACTCGTTTTCGGGACGGAAAAACTTTATTCTCACACGCGTAGAGCTGGTGCGGGTGCGCGTCGTTTTGTTTGACAGCCCGGCTCGTTCTATCTTGCTTCGGCTTTGAAAGACGAGAAGGATCTGTCGTCTTGGGCTTCTGTTCTTTCTTTGTTCGCAGATGAATAGAGATGAATTCCGGGTCGTTTTGAGACGGGAGGTGCGAGCTCTTTCTCGTGCTCTAGGATTTCCACGGGATCGGAAATTCGGAGGGACGGTTTTCGCGTTAGTGGAAATTTGTTTTATTTTTTAAAATGAAATTTTGTAACGAGTTACAGAGTGGTATTACACATTAATAACTATTAAAATAACTATGAGTACTAAATTAAAAATATTTGGTTTTAAACGAGTAATTATATCTAGCTTAATGGTGGTAAAACGGTACTTTTCCGCCCCAGAAATTCGAGTGAAAGGTAACACAGTCTTGTGCGTATATTACGCGTAAAATGTAAATTTCCAACGTTAGCCAAAGTGTCACAAATTGCAAAATAAAAACTCAAAGAGCGGCATTACCATCCTATCCTCGGCATCGGACCAAAGCGAATTCACGCGCACTTTAATTCTCTCGTGCCAAAATGCCGGTAAATAAATTATCAAGCGCGTTGCCGGATAAAAATTATTTTATTTTTTTTCACCTAAATGTCATTAGATGCGCGCATCGCCATGTATACGCCCGAGCGTATATTTCATTTACAAATTGCGTCGTATAATTAAATGCACAACGAGGCGCGCGGCTCGTTTTTTATATAAAAAAAAAGAGATAAAGAAAGAAACAGGCGTAGGCAGAGGCAAGAAGATGATAAAAATGCGAGCAAAAGTACTAGAAAGAGAGAGCTCAGGTCCGATATATGATGAATTTACGGAATTCCGCGCGCCTCGCTGGGGGGCTGCGCGCCACTTTGACGCGTCGAGGAGTCAGGGGAGGGCTCGACTGAGGCTTTTCTCGCTATCTCATTAGCGAGCTACGCGCCGGGCTGAGCTGAGCTTTTGATCGATTGTACGTATCTCTCTCGTCGTCGTCGTCGTCATCGGCGTCGCTTTCAGGTTTTGTCAGGATGAGGTACGCGCGCTCGCGCCAGTTTTTGCTAGTGTCTTTTTCTCTCCGCTTCCTTGTTTTTACCCCCCTTATTCCTTTTATTTTTCAGGTCGCGGATTAACGCCGGCTTAATACGCTCCCGCTATTCTGATATGCTCGCTTTCGGTTTGTCAGACGGCCTCTCTATGTACGCCCATTAAATTTAGCACGAGGCGAGGGCGTCAAAGCGCACGAACGAGAGATGCATAGCGGATTAACGCGACTAAAATTCGAGCTTTGTCGAGGAAAATGGAAGGGAGCATAGCTTCAACCGTCGAGCAGGCTGTAAGAGTCGCCGAAAGAGAAATTAATTTGTCTAACGTTCGAAAAATAACGTACAGCAAAATTCATAAAAACGTTATACAGCAAGAGAGGGTAGGTTCCGGTATGGACCGCAGGGCATTTAACGCGATCATCCACTCGGCTTGCTTAACGAGAGCCAGCGCGGAGAGTAAGAAGAGAAAAAAAACCTGCAGATCCAAGCTCTTCTCATCCCATAAACCGCAATAAGCGAACAAAGTGAATCTCTCGAAGCCAGTGGCGCATGACCTGCCGAGAGAGGGAGATGGGCGCTTCTACAGGGCCGAGCGCAGCATCCGGTACTTACCCTCTGTGCGCTCGCAGATCGAATTACATACTTCACGTGTAATCTGTTAGTCAACCGGCGCACACGGAGGTTATGAACGAGCAAAAAATTCTAGTCCCCTTCTCGGCCAGAGCCGCTCTAATCAGCCGCTGGCCAGGAGCTTTCTCTCCGGTCCACCCCAGTCCGGCATCGCGTCCACGAGAGGAACCTCCGCGCCGAAAGTATCACGTATCGAGAGGAGCTCTGTACCCCCGTAAAAACATGAGGCCCATTGTTGGGCGTGTGCGTCTAAGCGCACCTCCCTCCGCCCCTGTTAAAGCGTTAACATAAATTAGATCGACGAGACTCCTTGCGCCGCTGTTTTTTCTCTCTCGTCCCGAGTGAACGAGAGGCCCGCGCGTGGAAAATTAAGACGAGCCCGCAAACCCGTTTCCTTTCTCGGGCGCCGGTTGCCGTTCGACCTAGTCTGTGCTTTTTTTTTCCTCTTTCCCTCGGTTGGTTTTTTTTCTCGGCCTAGCGAAACTTATCTCCGGCGAATCTCGGGAGAGAAGAGAGCGCGTGAGAAGAGATTGGTTGGGTCGATGATATGCACGCAAAGCCGGAAGCCTCTATGTACTCGCTCTCCTTGCGAGAGCCTACAGGTTAAAGGGCCAATTTTTTTACCTAATTGAACAACGCCGATTAAGGGCTTATCTTCCGCGTTACTGAACGTTGGGCATCTTTTGGATATTCTATTTTTTTTCTTTTTCGTTTATGCGCCCCGCACTTGTGATGCTAATACTCGGGAGTGAGTCAGGGGATGAGAGGAACCTCTTGATTTTCTGCGCATTAGCCCGAGCTGTTGACGCTTTGAATATATGCGTAAGCCTATACTCTTTTTTAACAATCCAACTTTGCCGCAAATGATCGTTCGACTCTCTCAGCTTTGCGTCGAAAGAGTGAAGGATCAAGCGATATTTGTAATAATTAAAGCCGAGATGGCACGCGACGACAATGCCCGCAGCGATAAGAACGCGCATATTACTTTTGGAGAGAAAAAATCCCAAGCTTACAATCTCGCTACGTCTTTCTGCGAGTGTAACAAATAGTCGTCGATATTTAACAGACAGGATATCACGTGCGTTGGGCCCTGCACACTGAAGGACCAATTCAATCGTCGATTCAATCAGCGCCTCTCTCTCCGGCCAGTCATCCTCTTGCGTTTTTCGGCTAAGCACTCCGGATAATTTATCTTCTCTCAAGATCCACTATCCTGCAGAGGCGCGCGCGATTATCGGCCGGCAGACACACTCTCTCTCTCTCTCTCTCTCTCGAGGCCCCGCGTATTGCTGCATAAAACACGCACCGATGATTTATGCCTCTCGCGCGCTTGTTGCTGCTGCCGCTGCTATGCTCTCCTGCCAGAAATGCATTCTCTCTCGTTGCGGATATACATCCACGCGTGGGCTTGTATTCGAGTCGAAGGCTGTATAGCACAGTGTCCCTCTCTCTCTCTTTCCCGATGGATTAGGAAATATTATTCAAATGAAAACAAGTCGATATGCGTGTCGAGATTCCGATCGACTCTCGAAGTCTCTTGGTATACACCTATAAACGTGTCGAGTTTAAAAACCAATCGGTCATCGTACGGTCGACATTGTCGCTGTTTTACAATTCTGCAAGATTTTGCAGAAGCACCGCGTGTATGGTTATAGAAACGAACGCGAGCGTTATAGCCGGGGACTAACGGAAAGCGAGAGCCATCCCGAGACGTAGGTCCGCGATAAAGATCTCCCTGGGCTCGCTGCCGGATAGCCGAGCAAGCGTCCGCCTCGCCAATTGTCCCGGGCCGGCTCGATTTCCCTGGGCCTCTGCCATTGTGCATGAGAGATAGACAGAGTCTAGAGAATAAGAGAGAAAGAGAGATCGAGTGACTGGGAATCCTTTTTCGGATTTCCGCCTCGCGCACCCCTCCTCTCTCTCTCACTCCCCTTGTACGTAGTCCTTCTATGTACCCTATATAAGCTCCAACCAATCGGCCGCTCTGATAAGATTATACGCGCTCTTTCCTCTCTAGGGATTTCGCCTTTTTTTTCTTCTTCTTTTCGATTTCTCACTTCTAGCCCGGCTCTCGTGTCCGAGAGAGAGAGGCAAGTTTAGAGACCGTTGGCGCGTCTCTTCTATGCGTAATACACTGAACCTACGGAGATTTATCTGGGTTATTTGATATTCCAAGGGTCTCTCTGGCCTCTAATGGGACAAGTCCGTTTGTAAAAGGACGTGTACGTTGTCTTGGAAATAAGGGTTTCCCTATCGCTAAAGGGTAATGAAACGTTTTTGCAAATCTATATAGCTGCAATATAACGCAGTTGTACAATACGCACTGTTGCGAATGAGGCCGACGGTTGCGTAAAAGACATTAGGCCGAACATCAAAAGGCCTCGATCGATACACTGACCAAAGCGATCGGCAGCGGTCAAAGGAGCGAGGAGTGAAGATACGCCCCCCAAGTCCTCGTTATTTCCATATTATACGAATAGGCTATATCCGACGAAGCCTCTCTCGAGAGGCCACAATAAGCTCGCGCGCGAATGCACACACCTCTTTCTTCTTTCGCCTAGTCGCGCGGCTTCTTAAAAGCTTCCAGGAAGCCCCGGCCTCCTGGCCCAAAAGCCCGCGTGGATATATCCTCAAGGCTTCGGACGTCGAGGCGGAAAGAAAAGAGCGAGAAACAAGCCGCTCTCTTTCTCTCTCCCTACGCCGCAGATGGCAAGCGTACGAAATCCGCGTATACAATATGCGAGAGGCCTCTTGCTATGGACACGCCGCGGCTTAAGCCTGCGGAGCCAAATTCGCGCGAGGTAAAGGGGGGCTAGAGGAGATGCGTTTCGCTGGGTTTTTCGGCGCGGGCGGCAAAGAAAAAAGAGAGAGGCAGATCGTCCGAATATATGTTTGTTGCGATGCTGAGAGAGAGGGGGGGGAAGGCAAGCGAGGATGAGTATCGCGCGCTTCGTCGGCCAGCATCAATGCACCGGATATCAGCCGTTCGACACGTATACGCGCGGCCCGTTGTTGTACGGTGCGCTCCTGTTCCGGTCCGCCCTAGATATCTCGGATCGGCCGCCGTGCCTCGTTTTTCTCCCCTCCTTCTTGCACTTGACGCACTTATTTTTTTATCTGGATTCACAATCGAAGGTATATAATTTTAAAATTTAACAAATTTTATAACAATTTCGGAGTGATCAGGTCGGAATAACACAGTGGAACTAAGCTCTTACAAATGAAATACATGTATAATCTGAAATAATCCCTCTAGGTAGCCTCAACAATGTACTATATACTCTCGAGAGAAGAAGAGCTTCTAGATCGCTGCTTACCCATCATCTCTAATTTCTCCATTTTACGCCTCCAACTGGTGCACCCACATGTACGCATACACTTTTAGAAGCAGGGTTGGGGAGAGAGGAACGCTCGACAACTGTTCCACCTGCCTCCCTTCCTCCTCTTACGCTCGCGGCAGCCACTCCTTGGAACACGAGAGTCCGGGCTTCTATCTTACAATTTCCAAAGCCATCCTTCTTGTTCCTCATTGATCAGTCGTACAGGGGTATGGGGGATCGATGGAAGAAAGATAGCAAGCCGAGAGAGAGAGAGAGAGAGAGCCGCGGAGAAAGCTGGAGGAAGACAGAGGTGCGACTGGCAGGCGTGAAAAATTTCGCACAATGCCCACCACCACCACTCTCTCTCTCTTCCCATTTGGACAGCGAAGCGGGGGCTTTTGAAGGGAGAAAAAAAGGAAGAAACTGTTGATCACCGGGCATCGTTAGCGTTGATCCTGCTGAATCAGCCATTATCGTCCGCGTTAGCTCTGGCTGCCGCTGCTGCCGTTCGATTTTCGTGCGCGGCTTTCGTTTTGTACGTCGTCGGGAGAGAAAAGCGTATCTCGAGCTACATAAGCGCTTGTTTAGCGATGCCCTTAAATAAACGAACAAGACTCTCGTCTAATCCCTGTGTATAACCAGTCGATTTCATAGTCCCCCATTCCAAGTCCAGTGGCGGCTGCAGCAGGATATATCAAAGCCCCGAAAGTTAGAGTCGCTCCCGAAGGACGAGAGGGCCGAAGCGCGTCGGGACGTTTTACAGCGGCGCGTCTAAAACATCACTTCGACCGCGAGAAAAAAAAGAGATAGGGAGGGAGAGAAAAAATAAACGGCTAAACGCCAATCAGCCTTTAATATCCCGCGCGCGGGCCCCTGCTCTCGCGCCTCTCCGGAGCATTCCGACGTATATACGCGTGGGAGGGGGAGTAGGCGCATAACATGCAGTCCGACAGGTTATCCTACGATGCTCTCTCCCTCTCTTGAGAGAGAGTAAGCGGCCCCTCCCGAAAGTCTTCTTCCGCTCCTCTCTCTCTCCACGGAATGCCTTGCATTCCATTCTCTCGGCCGCGGCAGACAGCCTGGTGCCTTATCCCCTCCTCCTCCTCCAACTATCCTCTATATACTCGAGAGCCTGCCCCCGCTGGGCTGACGGAGATGGGAACGCTGAGTGGGATATGGATATATACGGTTCATTCTCTCTCTCGTCTACTCTTTTTTCCTCCTCTTTCCTTTTTTTTTTACTCTTGCCCTCTGGTCCACGTGCTGCTGCGCGCTATTTTTTCCTTTTATTTTTCTTCTCAAAGCCGCGGAGAGAGAGAACAAAACGAGTGGCTCTATGGTGTGGGTATACGCGAGGAGTGAGAGAAAAGGCAGCGAGAATTTCTTTCGGATATACCTAGACGTCGGGTTTTACAAACTTTTTTTAATCGACCTTCTGCCTAAGGAGCCGGTTGGATTTTATAGATACACGGAGGATTAGTGCTTGGCTTTTTCGTTTCTTTTATTTCTTGATTTTAAGCCAGATGGGCTTCGTGGGTTAATCAAATAAAAATGTCTCTCCGACGTTTCCCTCACCTGTTTTTGGGGGTATAGTAAATTTTCCAAGCTCCCTACCAGCAATCATTGGTCTTCTTCTTTCCTCCTATACGTTTTTCTCTCCGCATCGCCGGGGAATCCTCGTACATCCATTGTGCCTGATAATGCACTCGCGCGGGCAAAATCAACCCTCGGTTAATGCTTTTCTCCTCCCGATAACTTTAATGCGCATTAAATTAGCATTACGCTCCTCTCTCTCTCTCTCTCTCTCTCTCTCTCTCTCTCTCTCTCGCATCCATTTGCATTTTCCTTTGTGCCATTCCTTTCTTCATTGACCAGGCGCGCGCGTCTCTCTATTTCTCGGTTTTTATGGAGATTTGCTTTCTCTCGTCTAATTTATTCCTCCCAAGGCTGGACCTTTTTTCTCCTATCGACAATAATAAATTACGACTTTGGAAATACTGTTACGGCCGAACTTTTAAAGAACTACGTTGAAATTTTTGTTATTTGCACATGAGAAAGGTCCATCGGAAAATAATTAATAAGTTCGTTACGAGGCAGAAGGGTACATGCATCAAAATCGTGTGGAATCCATGTAGGAATGCCACAAAGCCGTCAATCCCTTGTCTGCGAGAGAAGCCAAAGTTTTCTCTTAATCCGAAGAAAGGCGGAGCTCGAAAAAACATTAGTTTTTCTATCAATTAAGACACCAGTTTTTGAAGAGATGCCAGTTTTGAGTTCGGTTCAAACTAGACTCCAATAGATGTATATCTCTCATTCATTTTCAGTCTCTTTCTTTGAAGAAGAATTTGTTTTATAACGATCAATAAGTGATCGTTGTTGCATTACAAAATGTCCCTGAGAGAAAGAAGAAGAAAAATAAATGTTGTTATACCCCGGATTTCACCGAGCCTAATAAATTATCTAGCGATAATTGTTATAAGGACACGAAAGAGTCGATGCACAATGCACGAGAACGAGACGCAACAATGTGTCCCTATACTTGTTCGACTTACAAATTACCCATAGGCCCCCACAGATCCAAACACACTGCTATACTTGAGAGGGAGCCATCAATCTTACACTTGCGCATACACATTCTATATACTACATTTTCCCATAGCATTCGCGTCCAGCTGTTAAATCCGTCAGAGTGTCTAACAATCTCTCCTGTATACACGGAGAGCTTGGCCGGAAACAAGAAAAGTGGAAATGTCAAAACGGATCGGCTGTGTAACCAAAGCTCTCTCTCTCTCTCCCTCTCCTCGATCATTGCTACTTTCGGCCGAGCTATTCGCCAAACAAAAGTTCCCCGATCTTTTCAGCGATCAACCAAAAAATCAGAGGCAAAAGACCGTTAAGTGGAGTCTCTCGACTTCTCCGCGCGGCGCAGGTACAGCCGGACCACACGTGCGCTGGGCATTCTTATGTATACAGCCCGGAGGCAACTCTTTGATGCATCATCGTTCGGAATCACTTACACGGGAAGAGAGGGAGAGAGCAAGCCAACACACACACATATGGCTTCCAAGTGACAATAGGCTCGTACTGTCCGCGTTCCCTTGCACTCGAGAATGAGCCGGAGAGCGATATATACAGCCGGCGTGCGCGCACCTCCTCGCGCGTTAAACTCCCTCGGACGTTATGTCCGGCTTGTTCCCCCCCCCTCCATCCCCTTATAGGCTCGCTCTCTCTCTCTCGCCCCGCGCGACTTTGCGCTTATAGTCTCAATGGGGCCTACAAGTGCCTGTGAGAGCAGACTGAATGCCTGCTGGCCATTGTAAGCGCGAATATACGAACGTATATGGCCCTGTGACTAGGAGAGAGAGAGAGAGGCCCTGTTAATCCGTGATGTACCGGGAGCACGCGTGTGTGTGTTAAAGGGCCCACCCCGGCCTTGAAACGTTAAGTTATTATTAATTGCGTTGAGATGAGAGCGATTTACACTAATGCCAGAGGTCAATTGAAAAGGGGGGCCTGTTTGCGCGGGTGTCGCTGTTTGCTGAATCGAGCGATTCCATCCAATGATATTCGTACATAAAGAATCGAAATTTGAAAAGACGAATAAGAAGAAAGTCATTCGAACGAGCCTTATAAGCGTACGGAGGCAAGCGGCACGCGCAAAATCGAGATATGCCCCCCAGCGAACAAAGCTGCCTCTCTCGCTCGACTTTTTCAACCCCTTTCGCGCCATTATTTTTTCGCCATTGGCCCAAAGCCGAGCCGAAGAATAAGAGAAAGAGAGGAGGAGAAGCATACGGAGGGACGTTAAAGGGAGCATTGTTGCCCTCGGCTTTCCGCAGGCGAGATCGATCGGAGATCAAGTCGCGGAGTAAAAAGGAGCTCGAGGGGCCGCATTTTAAAATGCGAGAAAGAGAGAGAGAGAGAGCGCAGGCCGAGGAGAGAGAAAGACGTAAATGACCGTTGAAGACGAAAAGCTCTCGAGTGGCCTGCACAAGGCGTTCTCGCGGATGCTTAGTTTGAAATGCCCGAGTTCGGACGGTTTTGCCTGAGGCGCACGTACAGAAAGCGTACACTTGGGCCTTGTCAAAGTTTCGAGATTAAAGGACTGTGAAACGGCCGTTCGTTAAATGTTCGATAATGCGGCATTATGCTGCGACTTATTCTCCGGCGCTTTATATGCATTTGCGAGTCTTTTAACTCTGCTCCTATATAAGAGCTAGCTATACCTTCTCGGTGAAATTTCAGTTTCATTATGCGAGCCAAGTAGTTATTCTTCGTTCTTTTCTTTTTCTTTCCATCGAAACGAAAAATAAAAGACTTTTTGCTGCCTTTATTTTTGGCAATAATGGCGCTAATAAATCGAGAGAATAGCTGAAAACGACTAATTGGGAGCATGAATTTGGCTGCGTAAAAAAAGGAAGTGCAAGATAGCTGTGTATCCCCGGGAGCAGTTGGTTGGTATGTTGGACAATTTTGGAACGACATTTTATTAACGCGCTAAGTAGCGTCGAAATTAACGTCTTTATTAGCCGGGTTTGTTGCGTGAAAAAAAAGGTATAGACGCGAAGAAATTCTCGGGAGTTTACGACAGTGTCGTCCAGTAAAGCAGTTACGTCGCTTTTTATTTGAATTCGTCGTTAAATCCTACCAAGCAGCCCATCTGTACGCATTCCAAACTCGAACTGTATATAATTTGGACTAGGTGGACGCGCATAACGAGAAATAGATTTAAATACGTATGCCTTAAGCCGGTCATAGCAAAAGACACACGTCAATCTCAACTAACGTTTCTATTTGCATTTCTCATCGGGACGATGACAATGGACAGTGTCTATCCCACAGAGTGGAGCCAAAAAATTCCCGAGCGTGTTAATAAACGCTGCCGGGCCGATCTACCAAATGGACCGAGGATAAGATTTTAATTAATAATTATTCATGACGTTTCTTCGAGCAGAAAAAAAGGCGCCTCTGTGTGTCCTCTTCAACCCCTTTCGTCAAAAAACGGCGCCTCTCTCGGTCTACCCGTGCAAACATCGACGCCCCATCACATGCCCTTAGGCCGACTGCTCTGACGCGTCCTCGGTTAAATAAACACGTCACAGCTCTAGGTCTCTAGGCGGCGGAAAGTACCTCGGAAAAAATCGCGTCTTCCGTCTTGCGACAAACGCGCCACGTATACGTTATAGCAATGCAGCGAGAGGGAAACGCGAGTAGGACAAAGAGCCGGCACAAAGGTAGACACGGAAGAGCCGTCCACCCTTGACTCGTGCTGCTGCTGCTCGGAGCAACAAAAAAAGGAGAGCGACGATTCGCGACGCGGCGTATCCTTTTGCCCGTGCATAATCGAAGGGGACAGCAGACCGAGCGCCGGCTGCCACACTAGATTAATGTTATTTCAATTCTCTACGCGCGCGCGCGCGAGAGACAGAGCTCGCTGCACAAAGCCACCGGCCGACTGACCCTCCGATTTGCATCAGAATTGCAAGAGCGCAAGGCTGATGTGTGCTGCGAAGACGCGCAAACCTGACTCCCTCTCCCGTGTCTGAATGTGCTCGTCTCTTTTTTTTTTTTTGCTCATCGCAGCGTTGTCCGTTTATATTCCTGCGATTGTTACGTCTTTTCGAGATTCCTTTGAGCTGGACTACAGAGGCCCAAGAGCCTGCTAAGTCTGACGCTTTTGAATTTCGCCTGTTTCTTTTTTGTTTCTGTATACGACTGCGCGTTAGACTGGAGGAGAAACATTGATATTATTGTGTTGGAAACTGGTTAATCGTTGGATTTTTCAACGACTCTTCCTTTTTTTATTTAAACGATATTTTCTTTACGCGTAGAACGTACATATAGGCGCACAGCACGTGAGAAAAAAATATTTATTCGTCCGTCAATACAGTGCCACGAAAAATAAAGAGAACGAAAACCAATGCCCCCCGCGCTCCTGACGAACATCAATCTGAAAACGATATTTTGCGCGCAATGTATACGCCAGCGAAAGGGTTGCAAGCAATATCCGCAAACATATCGAGTGTACACGAAAAACGGCCGCGGACAACTTGTGCGCGCGTTGCGCTTTTATTGACGCGAAAGAGTAAAATAAAATCCGTTGATCGAAGCAAAAGGGTTTACACCAGAAACTTTCACACGGTTCTAACTCTAACCAAGGATTTCCGAAAAAGTCCAAAATTTCACTTATACAATTGTCTCCTTTTTTCATCTCCCTCTCTCTTTCCATATACAAGACTGTACCCATAGCCGTGCTCTAGAGGACTTACTTTCGGTTTTCCAAAAGTGACCGTTACATTATTGCCGCGATGGTTTTACAATCGGACGGATATTCCTGCGCGAGCCGAGAGGAAGGAAGAAGACTCTCTCTCTCTTGCAACCCCTTTTTTTGCTCGCCGGGCGAAAAAGGGGTGGAGAGGGGGCTGCTGCTGGAGAGAAACGCGGGCGCTTCCGTTGTTCAACATTTTACAGGGAGTACGGAGGGCTTACGTAACGAGCGCCCGTGTAACTTTATAGCCGTGACCTTCTTATATACTCGGTCGCGCGCCGACCTTTGCTTCGGGTCCTGCCAACGAGAAATCCTGCGCACCCTTAACTTTGTATAAATGCGCGCGAACGCGCGGCAATTTGTTTGTTTCGGGTTACACTGCCGGAGCTTTCCTATGCGCGAGATTTGCTTGGGCCGTGCTTCGTAAAAACGAACTTCTTTTTTTGCTTCTTGTATAATACAAGTAATTTACGGGGGGAAAAAAGTAGACGATATCATAAATTTTAGGAAAATTCACGGTAAAAGGAAAATACGGTATTTCTTTTTTTGTAACAGATAATTTCAGATGGATTAGGATCGACTGACGTAAGGGAATATATAACTTAATACACATCTGCCTGCAGGTATACAGCGCGCCCCTTTTGAGAAAAAAAAGCTCACAGAAGAGAAAAAAAACACCTCTCATTGACCAGAATGACCAGAGTGAGAGAGGAATGAAGGCACTTAGAGCGCGCATAGGGAAAAACGCCCAGTATGAGGCGGCGAAAATTCACGTGGCCACGTGCCGGACACTCGAGTTTGCGTTGTCGGACGGTATACACAGAGACCTCGCGAAGAGCTCGTCCCCGTGAATAATGAGGGCCGAGAAAAAATAAGTTGTCTCACGCCTGGAAATCCGCATTGATTTCCCTCTCTCTCTCTTTGGCTGAAAATGCCAGAGTGAGCCAGCTACAATTCCAATGTCCATTAAGAGTAGCCGCGCGATGGACGGACACGCTCTCTCTCTCAACAGGGGCTATCCATTAACCGTTCTCGATATGCGTATGTGCTATCGCTTCTTCGTGCGCCGAATTCCGATCTATCAATCTTTTGCGAGAGAGAAAAGTGTAGTATAGGTGCGATGGGAGACGAGCGAAAATGGAGTGTCGGACTGGTTAAGAGTGTTTGGTCATCGATGAAAAGTAGATCGAAGCCTGGCGATTCTCGATTGACTTTTTATTATTTTTTTTTTCAAATCACTTGCTCGTTTTTATAGTTTGGTTTCGCAACTAACAATCGCCAGGTATTACGATAATACTACGTTTATTTTAAGAGAAACATCAGTGTACAGTTCGAATAATAATACGAATTATAATAATAATAAATCAGCCGAGGTTTACAACAGAAATAGAGCGAGAGAAGACAAACGCGCGCGCGAGAGAGCCAACAGGTATATACACACAGATATGAATTCAATCGCAAATGTTGTACAATAAAGCGCCAGGACGATTACCGCAATCTTCGAATAATCAACAAGCGAGAGCCAGAGCGGCTTCAACACCATCACCGGCTCTCTCGCTCGCATTAAGCACTTGAACCCCAATTAATAATCCATCGAGTGAAAAGGCTTTGTATTCCTCTGCCCCCCCACCTCCCATATACATATACAGCATATTACAACGGAGGCCACACGCACGCGCCCATGCTTACCACAGGTCTCTCTCTCTCTCTCTCTCTCTCTCTCTCTCTCTCTCTCTCTCTCTATGTGTACACACACACGAGAAAGAGCTCGGACCTCCTCGGATTCGCGCTTAGATTCAACGCATCATTCCGTGGCGCGCATTCAAATGGCCCAGGCGGCACACGCTGCGAGCTGCCCAGAAGGCTTTTCTTCAGAGGCAGGCCCCGGATCTACACGCTCTGAAAGAACGAGCGTGTATTGGATTATAGACTCGCGTGACTATTAATTTTTTTTCCCCTCTCTCGGCCACAGCCACCCGCGCCGTTATTGTCTGATTATGCTCGAGGCTTGTGTTCCCCGAATATGTGTGGCTGTATGTAAAGAGGCCCCGCGCGCGCGTCACTGTCTTTTATATTCCTTGGCGAAATGTTTGTACGGTGATGCGGACTAATCCTGCTAAAAAGTCGAATATTTCATTATGGCCTTGTGAGATATGTGCTTCGTTTTGTTTTCTCTTTCTCTTTTTTTTTTCTATTGTTTATTTTTTTTTGTCGAGGATTTTAGACTGCGCATTTTTCGAATTCCCGATTATTAGTGAATATAAGTTCTATTGGACAAGGGCTGTGTTATAATTTAATACTTCGGCGCGGCGAAATAAAAAAATCTCCGAACACCGAGTGTGCGTGAAAATCCGACAAAAGGGCCGCGGGACCATACATAACGCACAACGATCCTATATATCCTTCGAGCTCTCTCGGGAATCGCGATTCAGTGGACCGTATAGAGAGAGCAAAAGAACGTCCTTAGCCGGGTGCCAAAACCCTTGTGCAAAGCAAGCAAAAATGAATATTCGTATCTGAAAAAAATCAGCGCCGCGTTCACATGTAATTACGAATAAGAGAGATTCTATTCGCTAAGCGAAATTCCGGAAACAAGGGGCGAAAGAGAGACGTTATAGGTATATATATATCTCTCGATACGAGCGTATCACGGTATAGTGCGGTTGAAAGGACGCGCGGGGCGCGAATTTCTTTTTTCCTCGAGGACAATGCAGACGAGAGGAGGCTGTACTAAAGCGCCCCGTATATTTTTTCGCACGGCTTTCACCGCCGCGCGAAATTCGTAATTAGACGCGTCCGATATGCCCCGCGTCTCTGGCATTGTCAGCCGACACTGAGAGAGAGAGTCTCGCGGTTCGGAGAAAAATGTCGCATATATAATATATATTGTGCAGCCGCGAGATAGAAGCTTTATTGTCGCCGAGCGAGACTTGACCTCCCTCCCCCTTATCGCCGTGGTGTCTATGCGGCCCCTCCCAGTCTACAGCCGCGAGGCGCCTGCTACTATTGTTTTATTAGGCCTTTCTCCGAGCCTAATTAACTGGGTATATAATATAGACGCCTACGTTATATGGATATATAGACGTCGAGGGACTTTTTTCCTCTTTACACATATAGAAAACACGGCGAGTCGTCGTATTGTTGTGTCTCAGCGCGAAAAGATGTAGGAAAGGAGCGAGAGCAAGCCCGAGCGCGAGTAGCTGAAGCTCAATGCCGCGTATACGGGTTATGTGCGCACCTTTTCTTCTCGCGAAAGCGCGTAGCTGAAAGGCGCCGAGGCTTCTTTTTCTCTATCTCCTCCTTTTTTTCATTATTTCGAATATATTTCATTTGAATAAATTATTTGTTCGCCGGGAATGCATAGGCGCTCGAATGCGGTCGAACTGTTTTTCTTTTCAATGCCTATGCCCGACTCTCTTTGCCGTTGCTGGAAAGACTGGGACCATAATGTAGCAGCGCGCGTTTGAAAATATTTTAGAGAAAAGACAGCGAGAGGCTGAGAGAGTGAGGTTGTCATTGAAATTTTCTTTTTCCTCGGCTGTACACGCGATATGTGCGCTAAAATGTTAATGAAGGAGAGAAAAAGCATTTTCTTTTTCTCTTCTCCCTGCCCTCGATGCCGCTTTTTGATGCTTATACGCCGGGGGTGGAATGAATGAAAACGAGTGCAGCGTCCATTGTAGCTCGGCGATGAATTGATATATACGTTTGCAATGGATCTTGTGAAAGTCGCGCGCGTCTCCGCGTTATCAAAGCGTCCGCGAGAATGCCTGTGTGGAGGAGCGAGTGTTTATTGCGAGACATTTGAAAGCCGAGGCACAAACGAGATTCGCGGCCTTACTTACAAATTCCGGCTGTATGACGGATTATTTACTGAAACATTGCGATTTCTTTATAAAATTACGGTTATAGAATCAGATGGTATGACGTACGAATGTTGAAACAAACTTCTTTAACGTATATGAAAAAAGAATAAAAACAAATATGAGCCGCGAGCAAACGCGTTAACCGCGTCGATAATTCATTTATACAGAAACGTTGATATGGAACAATTAAAAAGTACAGGGCGTAACAGGAGCGCGATCAAGAGGAGATCGGCTTGCTATACACACGTAACAATACGCCATTGGAGGCAGAGCAAAGCCTCTCATCCCCACCATAAGGGCCTCCCTTGGTCCTTTCTCTTCTCCATATATCCTCGTGAAAACGCTGATTCGTCGTGAATGGACCAACCGGTTGATTCGCCGATTCAAATCGAACGCGTATATACACTCTCTCTCTCTCTTTCTCTCTAGCGCTCTCGATCGAGCCTCCACAGCCGGCCGTCTGCTAACGAAGCCCGATAAATAACGCGCTGGGCCGTTGCGGTGAGAGAGAGAGAGAGGGAGAGAGAGAGCGCGAGCTGTGTGCGCTTGATTTACGATCGAGCCTCTAACGTACGTTCGCGCGCGTGGAAAGTGCAAGGGTTGAGCGGACGTTTTTATTTTCTTTCTTTCGGGAATTCGTCGACTTTTGTTGAGCTGCTGCTGCGCGTCGTTAGAACGATGAAATTGAATTATCGATTTGCCTGTATATTCGCCGGGAATAGAGGGGGTTTCGTAAATTTTAATCGGAGTTAATATTTGCAAAATAAAATAATGAGTTAAGAGGTATACGAAAAGAGAACGAAAGAATATTGTTAATAGTCATCGAGATTAATGTTTACACGATTACCTTTTTTTTATAAAACGCGTCGATGACGAAACAAATAACGTGTACTGTTTCAGAATCTCGCCAACAAGACAAACACACCCCGCACAAAGACAACAAAACTGTCTACAAATAAAGAAAAAAAAACGTGAAAAGAAAAAAAAGAAAGAATCACACGCGCGCGGGTTATTGAAATTACAACAATGTCTAATCACAACACTCTCGATAAATACATAAAGTCGTTTAAGCACTACACGGACTCGACACTAAAAATACACTCGATCGGACACGCGGGCCAGGCCTATGGGAAAGCGAGGAGGTGGAGGAGGAGGCGCTCGGTAGAGGGTATGTATACGGCCTGGCTGGAAAAAGCGTCAATCTGTCAATCAAATAAGCCACACGGCCCCCGGCAACCTGTTAATCCAAACAGTGGGAATATGCTCGGGCTATCGGGCCCGATCATCGCTCGCACGCGCGAGTGTCGCTCTTGTTTTTAGCGGCTCTGACGACTCCACGTGAAAAATATTGAAATGACCGCAGAGGAGAGGAGTAACGACAATCGAGAGCGCGAGAGCCGTCTATTTTCGGGCTCTCCGATATAGGCGTGACGCCCGTCAGATACGTCGAGATAAAAGTATAAGGGGGAAGTGCGTGGGGCAGGGATAGCCGAGGTAAAAGCGTACACGCGTGTGGGTAACGGCTTCGATCGGCCAAAGTGACATGCGGCTCGGCCGCGATGTTCAATGTCCGATGGCTAATGTGACGCAGCTCAATCTCGTCTCGCTATTATGTGCGCCCGCTATATGCCTACATCTTCTCCTTTCTTCTCTTTTTTCTCTTTATTTATACGCGTGGCGTTCGCATTGGCCACAAGACGAGCCACCCATGATGCTTAATTTCGATGATTAAGACTACGCGTATCAGCCTGTGATCACTAGTGGCCGATCTCGAATCTCAACTTGTAATGTAAGCCATCTAACGTACCTAACAATATTTTAATTAGAAGAACAGTTTATCATTGAACCACACTATACGCGTCTCTTATTACATTGCCTAAAGCGATAATAAAAGAAAAACGTTGATAATCCAATCAAGTTAATAAACGCGGCTGGACAAAAAGGTGTACCAGCCCCTTAGGCTCGGTAATATTCACTTCGTCACCAGCGCGCGCCACTTCTCGGCTAGCAATTTTTTTTTCAAGCCCGTACAGTATATACAATATGCTGCTCAGCCACTTGACTGCTAAATCGAATTCTTTCTGGTCTCGTGACTCGCGGTCTGTAAGGGACTCCCAGTCTCGGCCTTTGAACTGTGCGTGCTCTTTGACATCGGCGCGAAGCTTTGAGGCCGCGAATAGGCTGATAAAAGAAATAATCCCTCCCAGGGGACGCTTTGATTCAACCCCTCCCCCTCCCGTAGGGCGCACACGACACACGTTAGCGCCGATTAACAAACGTACTCCTTCTCCCTTGAAAACCTTCGTTAATTAGCGGGAGACGCGTCGTTGCTTGGCCGCTTTGAAGGTATGAGCTCGCGACCCTAACACTTGGACGGAGATTTCGCTTGTTAATTACGCGCGCTGCCCTCAAGTCGGCAATGGCATTTTTAAATTACTCTCGGCTTACGGTTAACGCCTCGTTTAACGAGAAACCGTTTTTTAACGAGTGAATTTGTAACTGTGGGATGAGATATCTCGTTTTTAATAATTTTTAAAACGAATGTCACGAATAATAAGAAAAAAGAATAAACAATAAGCGTCAAGACGCGCACTCGAGAAATAATAGGGCCCGCAGACTGGGAAAACCCGGTGACGCGCAAAAAACGAGCACGGGAGCGACTTCCTCCCTCCCGGAGCATAAACGATTTGAATTTAGAACAAAAATCTTGGCAAGAGAGCCTCTACCTTAAAAGCGCGCGAGTACAAGTTGAGAGGGCCAGCTGACTACTCCTTCAGCCTCACAAGCAGCCGTAACATGCGTTCGTTCGTACGTGAATTCGATTCTTTCAGATGCCACAAACAGTTCCCAAGACTTTAGATGAAAAAAAGGGCAAATCGATCGTTTATCCGTGCATTTCGTTAAATTGTCGATTGAATCTATTAATAAACAAATAAATACACAATAAATCCATAGATTCTCTTGCTTCTCACGAAACGAGCATCAACAATACGTATCCTCCGAAGCGTATGCGCAGGCATCCTTCCTGTGTATGTACCCAAGAGATTCCCCGGGGATTTTGACGTATACCAATAGTACACCGCTAATGAAACAAGAAAACAAACTCGTTTCGATCTCCGCGGGCCGTGTGTATCAAAGGATCGAAGCAAAAGCCGCGCACTTCCGGGCGCGCTAGTCGAGCGCGCATCCTCTTCCCAACGGTATGGAGGCCAGACAGAATAAAATACATAGGGGTATGCTGCTAGTCGATCTGTTGAGGGCCGATTGTGCGCGTTACCCCGCCACAATTTCCCGCTGATTATTAGAAAATATTATTCTTGAATAATCGATCGGCAGGGAAGTACAAGGGCTTGAGGAGGAGAGGCGCGTTTTACGTACAGAGGTGGGGAGCAGGGCCTCTATGATCGGTCGGATAAGTTTCGTTGTTGTTGCGCGCGCGCGGGGGGATATCGATGCGCCGGAGCAAAGTGTCGAATTACCACAGGCTGAGAGGAGGACGCGATCATGGGAAGCTACTCCTCTCGGTCTGACATGTATCGGGGCTTTCTTTATTCTTGCTCGGCGCATGTTATTAATTATTAATCGCTCGTCGAACGGGTTGTGCCGGATAAATGGCATAACGACGATATGCTAATGATACTTTTTCAGGAAATTTTTTTTTTCGCGCGTTTTGTGTTTGGTAATAGGCCGCTGATGGTTATGGGAGGACTGCAGGAACCGATCGCGGAAGAGGTTCTCAGAGAGATACGTTGCAAGCGGACGTGTATCTGTATGCGTACATATATAATTGAGCTGTAAATATACAAATTATTTCGATATAGTTAATAACGCGAGGGTTATATCGAGAGAAAGAGAGCGAGGCAATCACCGGGATAATAACGCGACAAAAAACGCGTTGAAAAATAAGTTCCATCTATCGAAAGTCCAAGAAACAGCTCTATCCCAGTCCCCATAGCGTCAATTGGCTTACCAAACGTTGAAAATAGCTTGGAAGTGAAAAGAGTAGGCAACTCTAGGCCATTATAAAAAAAACGAAAGTCTAAAAACGCGCGACGACTTCTTGCTGTATACGTGCAAAAGTGTCAGGAGCACGTGTATCACTTTGCGGCGTCCCTTTCTCATTCTCCAGACTTGACGAGTCTCTCCCTCGCCCCGGCATTTTCTTTAAAAACGACGCAGAAAATACACACACACGTGTGCGCCTGCCAATATATTGGCCGGTTTTTCAAGCGTGTGGTTTGGACGCGTCAAACGCCTCCGGAGACGACGTATACAATATGGGGCGTTGAAAGAAGCGTTATACCGCGGCTGTAGCTCTGTAGAATAAGAGATGTTTTTTATTCTGCAGGATATGTCTCCTCCTCTTTAGAAAATTAAGATCGAGAATTTTGTTTAAACACATGTCGCTATGGTTGAACAATCTACGCGAGGGACGAAAAATAAATCCTATCGGTCTATATAGTCCAGAGATGGAGTATGTTTGCTCGGCAAATCATCGTCGCGGGCCGCGAGTGCGCTAAATATTTGCCGTTGCAAAGCAATCACGGATCATTTAATAAAAAAAATAAACCCCCGTACAACCGTACGAGAACACAGGACAGTCTCTCGACGTGATAATAGGACAAGCAAAGACCGAACTGCTCTGTATGAAAGAAGCCTCCATCCTACACCGCATAGCCGTGGCTTGACAAAGACGTCTAATGGCTGGTGAGATTGCGACAAAATCCGTACGGGGGAGAGAAACCCCCTCTGTACAGGGCCAAGCTTTTTCTCAAGTGCGCCACTTGGCTCTTTCGCTTATGCCGTTACGCACACACGATCCGCAACGACAGGCTGCTGTAGGGAGAGGATGGCTCGTGATTAATCCGACGATTCCTCGGCTCTCTTCTATCTCGCCAACGCCGGCCTGATAGTCGATAGATAAAAAGCCGACGACGGGATTTTAATTCGGTTTTCCACAGAGAGGAGCACACTCCAGAGCGAGCTGAGGACTGCGCTCAAAGTTTCGCGAGGAGCGGCGGAACGGGTGGGGGGGCACTACGATGGCCAAACAACATTTTAATTTAAGCTCGTCGGGCAACCGATCCAGCGGATGAGCAAACAGATCCAAGTCGCGGAGGGTAGGGGGTAGAGGTCCCGTTTAATTATAGCTTCTTTTCTTTTCTCGTTTTTCCGCTAGGCAAGCGCGAGAGACGCGGTGGCTTGTTTGTCTGGCACTCGTCTCGCCGATTACACTTTTATCCCGCGAAAAACGAGGGAGCGAGGGCGTGAAAACGAAGATTCGAGTAGCCCCTGCGGTTTTTTTCCCTCTTCAGCCCTATTGGCAACCGGGAGAGAGAGAGAGAGAGAGAGAGAGAGGGGGTGAGCGACATCGCAAGATGATGGCATTGATTAAGACGTCGAGTTATACGACGATATCCTCCTCCCTCGAGCGCGACAACGGAGGCGCGGCATTATGCAAAGACTCCGTCGCTCGGACTCGAGTGCTCCGCACCGGGGGTACATAAGGAGCTGATGAGAAATGGAGGAAGCCTCGCCGCGGCTGCGGAGATTATTTTCTTGATCGAGCTGCCGTACTCTCTCTTGCCTGTACGGATAAGTTCCGTCCGATTGTCCCGTGATCAAATCTCGCGATTTGCATTGGAAATTGATTGAACCCTCGAGACTTCGTCATCTCTCCTGCTGCTGCTGTTGCTGCGATATCGGAGCGCTTATGCGAGAATTCGAAGCTGTTTTGAGACGTCGAGCGAGAGAGAGAGCTTGGAAAAATAAAAGGGATTCGATTAAGAACGCAAATGGATTTTAAGTTTATAGACACGACTGGTAGAGATTCATACAGTGTGCATTGTTGTTATTACCGAGTTTTTAAGGTGAAAATTAACTCAACGGGGTAAAGAATAAAAACATCTCGTTGTAATGACGAGAGTGTTACTGGCACACGAGGTGACAAAGAAAGACGGACCTGCATCTATCGAGCTATGGCTGGTATTGTTAAGCCGCATCCCTCATTGTTTGCTGGGGGTGACGACTATGTTCGTGCGCGTGTATGCCGAGTGATTAGATATCATAGCTGTGGGGCTGTGTACAAGAGGGTGTCGAGAGACGCTCTTCTACTAGCACAACGAGTTAAGCTCTTTAGCCCCCTCGGCTACCATAATGCGGAGAAGCGATCGTTTTTCCATTTCCCGTCTATTTGCTATCTATGGGAGATTTGCCCTCGCTGAATTAAAAGGGCTCTGGGATTATCGAATAAAGGATTTATAACTTTGGAAAATGCGAATGTGTCGAATCTAAACTGTAATCTTCTTATTCTAGTCTTGGACGAAATGTAATTAGACGATTCAATTTAGACATTCCAATAATTGATAATTATAATCAATTTAGATCGAGCTACCTCCAACTCCCAAGACAGCCATCTCCAAACAGTCGAAAACAGATTTTCGAGTTGGACGCGAGGCCGCGCCGTGTGTTCCTTTCTCCATCCACTGATTTGACATTTGTTTACGATAATGCACGGCTGGCTTGAAAGACCGTGAACATCGATGCTGCTTGGTCATCTTTCTCTCTCGAGAAAGAGAACGAGAGAGGAGCGCATAGCGGTGCGGTTATAGCCCATCGCTCCCCCTCGAATGGAGAGATAAAGAGAGTCGAACGATAGGCAGATACATAAGAAACAAGCAAGAGAGAGGGAGAGAGAGGATACTCAGTGTGTGCAACTGTCCCTTTCTGCCCGGAGAGTAAAAGGAAGAGAGGGCCCAAGCATTGCGCTCGTTCATCGTGAATTTTGCTTTTCACCTTTTCTATTGACACTCTCGGACCATTAGCCGAGCCTCTCCTTTTTCATGCAAGGAATTTGTAGCCCCCCCTCCCTCTCTTCGTTTCATCTTCGCTTCGGCCTGTCTCCTCCTCCTCCTCCGAAGAGGCCACGTCTTCGGCCAAGGCTTTTTCCATCTGGCGAGCACATATATCTCATTCGTCAATGCTTGTCAGCGAGAAAGAGAGAGATAGTGAGCGGTATAGGTGGGCGCGCGAGGGGGTTGGAAGAGTTCGGTAATTCCCAAGGATATCGCACACTAGAGCTGCGCACGCGCGCGTATAGTCTCGGATTCAACGCTCGCGCGTTCACCAATCGATCATCCTCCCAGTCCACAATGATGTCTTTTAATTCCGATGTGTACGCGTAAGAATCGAGCGAAGAGAGCTTTTTGCCCGGCACTTACGGTGTGTTTCTCCGATTCGAGCGCCTGTATCCGCGGACAGGCGAATAAATAATTACTCCTGCTTATAACGTCGATCAATGGCCGATACGTTAAGTTTGTTATTGCTGCTCTGGCTGGGATTAACCTGACGACGCGAATGAACGCAAAGATGGTAACAAAATAAAAGAAAAAATTCTGGATTGCCCGGATTAACGAACAATCGAGCGTCAAAGAAGCCCTCGACTCCTACGAGAAAAAAAGAGAAACCAGCCTACAATTGTGGGCCTAGAGTAAGCCTCCCCTCCGGTCACAAACGGCAAATAACGTTCGTTCATTCAACAATTGTAAACAAAATGCAGGTCTGAACCGCAGGGAGGAAGTGAGGGCCAGGAAGTCCGTGCGAACGCGCAAAGAAACGAATCCGCAGAGTCGGGAAAAGAGAGGCGACGGGCGGTCTGCTCGGTCGCGGGAAAACTAGAAAGGAAAGAGAATTCGCGGTGGGCCTATGGCTGCTTAGAGAGTCTCTACCGCCCTCTACTGTACCTAATTTTTCCCGCTAAACGACACGTCGCCGACGAAAAATAGAGAATGGGATCCTTTACCGCTGGGACATTGTGCCCGCGCGGCTCTGTGCTTCGGCGAACAAGACACCCTACTAAAAGATGCTCGACATTGGGTCTTAACGGCGTTTTTGCGGGAAAATACGTGTCTCTGTGTAATGCTCCTTTTTTTTCTTGTTCCAGCGAAGTCGAGTATAAGCAGAGGAGGAAAGATGTCGAGAAAAAGTAGAATACGAAGTTGAAAAAAATACAGAGAGGAAGATGTAATTAACGTACGAGGAACCAGCAATTAGGCGAAGTCTCTGGCGGATGTTGGGTAATCGGTAGTTTGTTCCATTTGCTCAACGTGCGCCGCGGTAGCCTCTCGCGAAAAATGACGTAACGAAGTTTCGCAAGCAATTTTCCATTGTACACACAAAGCCGAAGCGGAGAGGGGGGGGGCTTATTACAACACGGCATAAAGTGCGTGGAGCAGTAAGGAAATTCTTCGAGCTTTGTTGGAGCCATTGTACGCAAACAGTGGATGGAAAAAGAGAAGCCGAGAATAAGAGGGAGAGGTGTAAAAAGGAGCCGGAAGGTACAGTGCGTATAGGTCCTCCGAAAACATTCTCATTTTCCTTCTCTCAATATTAATCCTCAAATAAAAATTTCGCCCGAAGAAAAGGGCAGAGATAAACACAGGGGATAGGAGAGGATCGAGAGGGTGAGGGGGGAGGTCACAATGAGAGCTCGCATTGTCGGGAGAGGAGAGAGAGAGAGGAAGAAATACAGAGATTAACCGGAGTTGAAAAGACAGCGAGAAAGAGAGGAAGAAAGGAAGAGAGGCAAATAGAAATGATAGGAAAAGGAGCGGAGTATAGTGCTCCACAGTGTAGTCGTATACGGATGAATGGAAAGCCAGGAAAAACTGCGCGCGAGAGAGAGAACTCGAGAAAAGCGGAGTAGAGGGGGGGGGAAGAAAGAAGGCTTATAATGGCGAACAATGAGCGCGCCTGAGAAAAAGTTACGGGGAAGAAAGGAGGGCCAGAAAGGAAACAGGAAGGTGTACTGCTCCCCCCACGTCAGTTTTCCAAAAAAGAGGAGAGAGATGTGGAGGGGGGGGGCAGAAGGTGTCGTTTCCGAGTATAGACCAAATAGTGCTCGTCCACTCTCGACGTTCATGCGGTCCCCTCTCTTTCTCGCCACACTCCCGCGCTTTTCCGCCATTCAAGGCCGGCGTTTGACCTACGAGGAAAAAGCTAGGCGCAGGCCCAAGAGAATGGACTCGCCGCGTTTATGAATGAACTCGTCGGTCCAAATATCGCGCGATGAGCCATTCACCGGGCATTGTCCGACACCTCGCCTCTCTCTCTCTTTCCGCTTCTCTTTCTCGGCCGCGCGCCGTTCTTTTGAGAAAACTATTCAGGCGACAACACAGAGGCTTCTCTCTCTCTCGCGTGATTCTTTCTTTTCCGCAGATTGTACTGCCGAGGGAAAAAGCGAGGTGTTTAGGATGCTCCAGGCTCGTATGGGCTTGGACAACTCTCGGCTTTTGATCCTGAGATCTCGCCGATAGACGCATAACGATCGACCTTTACAGGCTACTTCTGCCTTTTGACGAATATAGAGGAAACGAATGTATTAACTTGGTCGATTGACTTAGTTTAGTTCGATTGGTCGTATGGAAGTTTAATAAATCAGCAAGGGAATTAGCGTATACGTTATACGTAAATAACGTCAAGTACAATGCAACAATGTCGGATACTAATGTCGGATGTAACGTGTCTATATCCCAATAAAATATTCATGACATATAAATAGCTCATTACAACTACTCTATGATTTAAATGTCAAAAAAAATTTAACAATAAGAGAAACATTTGTACAACATAATCCGGTATAGTCAGTCGCGTGAGAAAAAAAAAATTCGACGCGCTCGTAACCGATCGTCGCTCGAATCAATATATTCTAATAGCTTTATTGCAAAGTTAACAGCAGCTCCGTCTGAAGTGACTGCAAAACGTAATTTAATTACCGGCCTTTCTCCCTATAAACCCCGCGCTTGTAATATTCGATAGGCGCGCATTAACAGGCCCCCCTCCCTCCCTCAGCGGGCAAAACTATCAAATTAGCATAGGCGCTTCCATAAGCGATATCCGGCCTGCGACACCAGCTGTCCAATCGATATTGGCATTAGCCGAACTGCGATATTCTCGATACAGCCAGCGTTCACTTTTATTTTTTACGGCCAACCGACTGTTTGGCTGATTTGAATATCAATTACGCGGCAATAAAGCCCCCAAGGATGCCCGTAGAAAATCGTTCGCACGCTCGTCCATTAGGTATTAATATCCGAGTCGATATGTCGAGGAGCCCGAGAGATCAATTCGTTTGTAAGGTAAGGAGGGGGAGAAGGTCGAGATTTGCCGATTCCGCCCAACTCACGCCCTACGATAAAAGAGAAAATTTATATCGCGCGAGTGTGCCTCCTTGCGCGTCTCTTCTCCCTTTCTCTGGATCGCGCGACAGCGCACACATGTCGAATTGGAGCGCGTGACATTGATTATGAATTTTTCATAGGCGCGCGCTCGTGATCTAGGGGCCTCATATACACGCATGGGGGGAGCGAAAAATTACGCCCATTCTTGGCTGATCAAAGCGTTGCAGGATATTCTTTGGGTATACATGTGAGCGCTACGCGAGCGACGAAAATTATGAACGATTGTGTTGGATATGCTACTCTTGGGCTAGCTGTCGGTATGGGGTTGATACCTGTAAGAAAGCCTACGGCAGAAAGTCGAGCGGAAAGTTGATCCACGTCGTTAGATTTATACAGATATAAACTGTTTCGGTATTTCACGAGTTTACAAATATTTAAAAAAAAAATATATGTAACAATCAAATTCATACCGATCGTCAGCCAGCTAAGCGACTTACGGTTTGGTGAACTCAAATCTTCCCTGGGGCAGATTACGAGGCATAATGAGAACACGATGACACGCAACGCGTGCTCGCGCAGGTTCGAGAAACGAGTTTGCGCCACTTCTGTAACGAGTGCGTACGAGAAATTTTAATCGTTCGGGAATAAACAAGACTTAGCGACTCGCGCGCCGGAGATGACGTACGTGTACATAAAGAATAGCAAATCGGCGGATGCCGGCCGACTGCAGAAAAGACCAAGGGTGCGAGTAGGGTGGGGAGGCAAGGCTTAATATATTTATTGCTCGTTTGAATGAGGCGCGCAGGTACGCGAACCCTCGGTATAGTCGTGGGTCGACGGCTGCCGCCATGCATATATGTACAGGGGTGACGCGCGTGTGCGCCCGGCGCCATATACGCGCGCGAACATCCCGGCAATTTGGCTCGGTCCCGGGCCGCAATTGGCCCCGACACACGTACTGGATTAGGGACGAGTGCCGCGCGCACGCGCGACTGAGCCCCGTATGTTCCTGCGAACACATGCATACGTATATATACGAAACGTATTCCTTTTTTGAATTTTATACTGATGATACTACGCGATGCGTGGATTTGTGTATATCGGTTAAATTTGCGTGGCGAATGAGACATAGTTTGACATCGGCTTTGTTCTCCGGTAGTTTCGAGGCTGCTTTGGTTACGAGAGTATGGAAACGCGACAGATTGGATGAGTTGTTATACTTTTTTACCAACAGCCCCTGTAGTCCGACTCCGTTTATGTAACAATCAAAATTCATTTAGTTATACAGATGGTAACAATCTATCCGTTGGACACTCCCTAAGAAATACAAAAAGGGCGGGGAAGAATCCGTATAAAGTCAAAACTACAGAAACCATCCTAAAAAGCTTACGGAGGTAAACCTCAGGGAAGATCGTAAGATGATTGAAAGGTACAGGGAGTGGGGAGCAGAGGAGGGCCATTATCAAAATAGGATCTTAATCACGGCCGATTACACGGGCGTTCAAACAGGTCGCCGTATAACTCAGGGGGCGCGCGTCACCAGAGAGTACAGGTCTGAAGTGCCTCGCGCGACACTCTCTCTCCGGCACACGAGCAGCTCCGTTTCTAATTCAAATGCGCGCTGCTCCAGGACATATCCCGCGGCGCGGCTCACTCGCAGCCCCGGAATAATATGCAAGCGCGCCTAGTCAACCGGCGCGTCTAGTCAAAGCTGAGGAGACGTTTTCCCCCAGCCGTCGCGCATGCAGGCCGCACATAACGGTCGATCGGAAATTATTCACGCCGAGAGAGAGGTAGCTCGCGCGCGCGCGCGCGTGCCTCCCGCCAAGACAGGCCTTTGGCTTTCCGCACAGCCGGGGCAAGTGCGTTTGACGCCAGCCTGTGAGCGTATACGTGTGTGGTGACATATGTCGGAAAGCCGGCGGCCGCGCGCGCGACAACCCATTTGCATGAAGTCCTCTGGTGCAGCCCTTTCCCCTCCTCCCTCCTTATTCGTGTTCCGCGATGATCGACGTGTAACGCCGATTCGTCGCGAGCCTCGTGCGCACTTTGGGAATTTTTAATCTTTAAAATGTATATCGATGGCTTTCTTTTTGATATTCCCGTGAAACTTGTTATGCCTTAAACACGCATTATACGCTCGCTGGTAATAAAGCTCAGCTCGATACAAATAATGACTTACGATCGGGGAAACGGCCATTCACAGGCTCTGTGTGTATACGCGCGAGCGCGGCTCTCCGACAATGGCCAGAAACTACGAAATACCGCTAATTTTTCTTGAAACGCCATCGTAAACTACACGGGGGATGGGAGGCACACAACAACCCGACTCTACACAAATGATCGACGTTGGAGAGAGAGAGAGAGAGAGAGAGAGAGAGAGCACAAGCCAAGTCGTGTCCTGGCCATTCACCGAATCGGCAAACCAAACACTCGGCGGCAAAGAAAGAACGACGAAAAGAAGAGAAAAAAAGAAGGAAGAAGAAGAAAAAAGAAGCGTATAGAGAAGAGAAAAGAATAAAAGAATCACACGGGCAGCGGGGCCTCTCTGTCTCCGTGTGTCGCACAATGCCATGCCGCTTCGCGCGTGATTTATTTACCTCGCTTCACGACAATTCCGCTAAAGTCCGTGAGGAGAGAGAAAGAGAGAGCGTCTAGTATAGGCAAGAGGCGGGCGTAGAGAGAGAAGGCGGGGCCCGTAGATTGGGCCCGAGAAAGAGCGTAGGCGCGCGCTCGCGGGAACTCGCGACCCCACCTGCAGCCGCGTATATACTCCTTGGTGAAAAGCGCGTGTATACGGTAGCTCTCGTGCGCGCTGTACGACAATGCGCCCGCGGCTTTCAAAAGGGGCCCTAAGGAGCATCGCGGAAAAAGGGATTGCCGATTTCTTTTGTCCCCCCCTTAACCTACGCACTCGCTGCGCTTAATGTGACTTGGAGCCTTATACGGGGCTTAATGTTTCGCCTCTCTCTCGTGGCGGCGCGACGAATTTATTGTGACGCGCGAGAGAGAGAGAGAGCAGAACCTGCGCATCTCGGCTGGCTTTGTCGGGCCCCGATCCCTGGAAAATCAAGCCAGAATGGGAGGCTCTTTATAGAGAAATTTCCATTCGACATGCTTATGAGCGCCACGAGTTTTCGGATTTATGGAGGTGTAACTACTTTGGTTGATATTTATTCGACTGTCTGTGTGTATTTGGGTGCCGAAGATAGCCGTGATTATACGCCGGCGAAAGAAACTCTAATGATGATTTTGGCTTTTTTTGAAAGGAAGCCGAAAAAGTCCCAAACTTTTTTCCACGGGGCACTTTTCACTCAATACGATACGAATGGGAAAAAAGGAAAGAATAGATTTTCCGAAGAAAAAGAAGGCAAAATGCAATAAGCGTATATCGAGTGAGCACGAATAGAGCGGGTATGTATCATAGCCGAATAACGAGATGTATACTGAAGATAATGCCCTTTTCCCAATTTTCACGTGACTGCGCGCTCATCCTCTCGCCGCTGCAAAAAAAGCTAAGTAATGAATAAATAATACGTCCGGCCGGAGCCGGTAAGCCGTCCCTGGACTTATTGTGCGCCGTGTTCGATGAAGGTTACATACAGCCTCGGCCAAGAGGGGAGAGATTAGCCGAGTATTCTCATTGAGCGCGAATAAAGGCCCCGGGGGCCAGAGCTTAGCTCCGCGGCAAAACTGGAATCCATATATATGTACGTCGATATGTTCCCCGGCGAAAATGTCGGAGGTGCGCTCTGTATATGCCGGGCAATGCGATTACTTACGCGCGACTCGTCAAAGCCCCGCGCTTCGCCATACACTTTTTATATTCGTTTGAAAACTCATAGAGACAATCAAACTTGTGCATTCATACATTGTACGCTAAACCGTAAACTATTAATCTCCCACTCCGTCAACTTTTTCACACTCGCATATACAGCCGTGTCGCATTAAAAAAAAAAAAAAAAATAACACAACGCCTATCCTCTAAGCGTGACCATAGCCAGTCTGATGTCCCAGCGCAAATCCGAGAGCTTCCCATTTTACCCGACGTGTATCTCCGCCTTCTCTCTCCCAGAAAAAGAAAGGGAGAGCAATACACACCCTTGGTCCCCGCGCTTACGCCCCCGAGCAACACCTGCTCCTCTCTTTTTTATCCAGCCTTTTATTGTACAGGAGATATGCCTGTTTCTTAGCCACCGCCCCTCGTTCTCTTTTTCTCCATTCCTCTTACGTCGTTACTGCTGCTCGATAAGTTTGTCCTTTCATCCGTGATTTTTGGCCTTTTGTCGAGCGACGATGCTGCGCTCTCTCTTGCTGCATTTATCACACTACTTCGCTGCTTCAATCGAGCCTCTTGCCCGTTTGACTTTTAAGGAAATAATACTGCGCTCCGCGGCGGTGATTTATTAACCTTATACCGAGCTCGAGCGAAGTAGACAACAATAAGCCGTTGGCCCTTTTACCGTCGTCTGGATTATTCTTGTCTCGACTGTGCGTTCCCCATTGTTTGACATTACCAAAAACGATTACGGAGAGCTAAGAGCGCGCGTCAAGCGAGAAAAAGAAGGGCTGTCGTTGTTCCACGTACAAAGTATTAATCAGAATTAAGAAACCGCGGCAGAGATCGATTAAAAAAAAACATAAAGAATCGGTTAAATATCACGGGCAAAATCATCGCCGAGAGGTAAAGCTCGTAATCCCTTCCCCACTCGCACTAAATCTCTCGTTAACTCCCCTACATAAGAAAAACACGCGCAGCGCTGTACACACGTTCTATCTGCTAATCATCGATTCCGTGAGCATAATCGCGCTCTTTTGTACGAGCTTTCTAAAACGCGCGCCTGTCCCGGTGTGTATGCCTATTGGAGAGCGCCGATTCATCATCTAATAGACGCCGGGATTGCTCAATGCCCAATCATTACCCCCCGAGAGCCTCTATGGGCTCTCTTTACAAACACGCGACCCGAATTGAAAATAACAACGAGTCACGACGACGACTACGAGTGTAAGAGCGGGCGTTGCGTTCTCTATGCAGCTCCGTTTTATACGTGAGGGCGTCCTCCTTGCATTCCACACACACCTCTCCTCCCCCGGCTCACAGCGGTGTCCATTCGTGCCAGACTGCTGGGCGCCCAGGCCCTCCTTTTCTCCGAATCCCACCAGAGGACCTCTCTCTCTCTCTCTCTCTCTCCGAGTTCATTCTTGGCTGGAAGTCATTCTCACGCGCGCGCGCTCTATGTTTATGCAGCGGATCCTCCCGGACGAGCTGGGCCCATTGTCCAGGGCCCCCCGCTCATTCATCTTTTCTCCTCGCGCTTTTCTCCCTTATACAAGCTCCGTCTTGCTCTCTCTCCCTCTCTCGAGTCCATGAAAAACGGAAAACAAGAAAAAGAGACTGGCAAAAGAGAGGGACACGACACACACAGACACAGGCTTTCTTTCTCTCTTTCTCTGTGCCTCGCAAGACGGAAATCGCAAGGAAAGCGCTGCGGGTCAAGGGTGTTTTTGTATAAAGACGCGCTCGCCTGCTCTATTCAGATATTTGCTCGTCTCCTAGCTTTTTGCACGGGCTGCCAGACTAATTTCTCCAAGGGTCTCTCGTGTGAGTAGGGGGGGACGAGCGGAGGAGCTTACAAGTGCTTGTCAAGTGCAACCTTCCAAGGCCTCTCCGTTAAGAGGCGCAAGGTCCAGCCTTTGAACGACCGCGGACTGCGATCGAATCCGAGAAAAGCTGGCGTAGAAGACTTATGGACCCGCGACATTTCGTAATAATGTTAGATCGAGGAAAAATGGGAGGTGATAGGGATAGCCGTGTATAATAGGTTCATCCAGCGCGTTTATTTCTCTTTTTCTCTCTCGAGAAACGTCATTATTTATTCTCCGCGCGGGTTTTCTCCCAACAAGGTATAGGGAGGTACGCCATAAAAGCGCGCAATAAAACCCGTGTTCCCCGGAAAAAACCTCAATTAATACCCCGGCCGCCACGACAAAGGAATATCTCTCTGGAAGAGAACGAGAGAGAAAGAGAAAAAAGACCGAAAAAATCGATAAACTCGCACTTCCGAGAACAATAAAGCACACACAGCGCGGCCCGATGAAAATTTCGCGCGAACAGTCAAGAGGAGTAGAGGGGGGGCTCTTTCATTCACGGAAAAACAGAGGAGGCAGATTGAGAAAGACAAAAACGTACATATAAAGGCGAGGGGTGAAAAAGTTCATTCTCACGGGGCGAGAGAGAGAGAGAGAGAGAGGAGGGTGTGGCTGCTCTCGAGCAGGTAGAAATTTTTCCGAAACTGGGAACGAGGATGGGGGTAGAGAGCGACGTTTCCGTCTCTCGCGCGCGCTCTCTGGACCACAAAGGGAGCAAACCTCCCGTCCCCGCGCTCATTTTCTTCGCTCCTACGGAGTAGGTGCAAAAGGTGGCCGAGATAAAAAGGCCATCGGCCTTCCGGGAATGCCGGCCAAGTGCATTAACCAATTGCCTGGTGTTACTCGGCCCAGGAGCTTCGCACCTCTCCATCTCTGTGTTGTGTGTGCTCACCCGCTAAGTGTCTGAAATACGACTGGTGGTAATTCTCACTTTGCGGACCCTGCATGGGGCTACTGCGGCTGATCTTTTATCGCGGACTCTCCTCGGGATATTACGATGTTGACAGGCTACTGCCCCTGGCATTCGGTTTTCCTCCTGCATTTCGGCTCTTGTTCAGCTTGGTCCAGCTCAACGATATATTAAATACGAAATAATTTTACAGTTTTCGAATATCGTAAAGGTGAGGTACGTCAAGTTCCAACGGTTGCGTCCGATCGTCGATCCATCAGGCTGTAAGAACGTCCCACATTTGTCCCCTATGCAGCCATTCACGGTATACGCTCGATCGATCGACTGTCGTTCTAGAAAATCTCGAAATAATAGAAAATATTGTAAAACACGGATTGTCGTATCCTCCTGCAGGTTTAATCCTATTTACTTAGGCCGCCACCGAGACATACACGTCCAAGAAACGGAATATCCCGTCAAGACGGTCTACAAGGCAGCATCGGGGATCAATTGGCCCCGTATTACGCGCTCGAGTTGCGCCCCGCATGTGTGTGTCTCTCTCGGCGCCCCCGGAATGCCAAGGACGCGTATACAGCACCCCCTAAACGCGAGAGTGAGAGAGTAAAAAAGGCCGAGGAGTATAAGGAAGCGCCGTCCGGCAGGAGCAATCTTCCTAATCTGAGAGATAAACCGATAGCGTCAGTCAATTGGCGATCGACTCGGTCCGGCTGACTCGGCTCTGCTACAGGCGCCCCCCGCTCGACGTGCGCACCCTCTCGCCCGGAATCTCTCGCTCTCTATGGGAAAATGTAGCAAACAATCGAGCCGGATGAGAGAGGGAGAGAAGGAGGGTAGGCGAATGGAGGTAGGCTATCAGGAATCCTCGCCTAGCATTGTCCTCGGGCCAAATGACGAGCCGGCGCAGCTCGCGAGAGAGAGAGAGGGAACGGCGAAAAGTTTGAGCAGTCGATGCTTGAGGGGGAAAGTGGATAGATTTAGATAGACGAGATGCTTCGAGAAAGAGAGAGAGAGAGAGAGAGGTAGAGAACAATAGGGGATGAGAGAAAGAGAGAGAGAAGGAAAAAGACTGCGCACGGACAGGCTTGGGGGCTGAGTGATCAGGGGAGCTGCGACGATCTCTCTCTCTTTTTCTCTCTCGAAAAATTGAACGGCTGGTTGGCGAAATTTGGGGAAGATATCGGAGATTAAATGGACGCGGGAGACTATAGTGCACTGCTTGTTCGGGGCTGATTTCTTTAATTGCTATGCTCAGAGAATCGAACCATCCTGATTAATTTCTTATTTTTTTTTTTTTTTGCTTTTTTAACTTTGTTTTATTAAGCTCGTTATTTTAAATTTAGAAACGCGCGTAACTCGATATCTATTATTTTTAAATTAATCTACGAAACAACTTTTTTTATTGTTGAATCCTAATTTTTGAACAACATTTTTGAAATGAAAAAAAAAACGAAAGCAACCCGGTCCAAACACACTAAAATTAATATTTCCAAATGTGTAAATATAGCATTTCTCAAACGCACCCGCTATACACAAAGCCCCCCACGAAATTCCTTTCATATTTATTCAAATCAAGATGTAATTCACTTAAGAGCCCATAAGCAGTCGCCGGCTTCGGTTGGAGGCAGCTTTTCAAAAAATCTCCGAAAAATCCCCGCCAGCCCGAGTATCAAGATTAAAGCTCTCTCTGCGGCTGCTCTCGGCTGCCAGCCGCACCAAGTGCTTGACGTCGTCGGTGTGTGCCGACGTGTCTTTTTCTCTTCCTCCCCTCCCCCCTTGGGGTGGGGCCCCCCCCCCCCCCCCCCCCGATACAATGCGGCCCCTCTAGACTGAGAGACTGGTCCGCAAACAGAATGCCGGCATTGTGACGGAACAGAGCCTGATCGCGCTACTTCAATTTCGGCGAGATAAAAAATAGAGAGAGAGAGGCTGTGTGTATACAAGGGGGGACCGCTTTAAAAACGGAAAATCGTTTAATCTGCGGTGAGGACTATCTTGATGTAATCGCGCAGCCGCCGCCGCAAAAGTTAAGCATCGATGGTCGTCTGTTAGTCGAGGAGCCTGTGACAATAGGCACTGCGGCCTATAATGCTCGTCGTTGATGCGATTCTACGCTCGAATTACCCCGAACGTCGCGCCTATTTAACTACGTTTTTTTTTTCACTGACAGGCATAGGACTTATGCCAAAAATTACGCATTCTTCCTTTTTCCATTCGAACCCGATCAAGCCTAAAATTTTCCGATTTTGCCCTGCGACCATCACCTGTGCACTGTCCAACGATTGACCACAGTATATAACCGATAAAAGAAAGATCAATCGTTCCGTTTTTTCCCTCCTGCCGCAACAATCAATACCATAAATGCCGAACTACGCACGAACGTGTGTCCATCTCTTGTCGACAGCCAAGAATTTGATATTCACCTGAACGCCAGTACAGCCTCTCCCCTCCCAATCTACCAGCGCACACGTTGGTTATTGTCGCGGACGTACTCAACTCCAGGGTCACATCAATGCAACCTACCCCTCGGTAAATACCGACAAACGTGCGCTGGCACAATGCGCGCCATGTGCCTAACAATAGTGGCGCTCCCGGCATCTCCGACTATTAACATTGAAAAATCTCTGGCCCAGAGCGTTTTCACGTCGATTTCGTCGGATTAGTACGCCACGTCCTACGAATATGCTCTAATCTCATTTATTCCAGCGCGGCGTGTATGTAGGGAAGCCGGGAAAGCTCGAGGCGTATATGGCAGTAGCCGTGAGCGCCAGGCAGAATTGCCTGTTCAACTGCCTAAGGGAAGGGAGACCTTCGCTCACCGCACCCCCTCTCCGCGCGTTTTGATCTGCCGATACGACAGGAGGGGGCAGCCTATAGTCAAACGATGCACTTGTAAGCTATTTGTTTAATTAACGCGTTGCTAATCATCAATCGAAAATTTATTTCACCGGAAAATAAAATTCAATTTAAAATATTATAACGAAAGGGTAGACGGGGGGGGGGGGTGGTTGTAATTTTCCAGCAGCAAAAATAAATGTTCATGCGATAACGATAGGCGCTAACCTTTGATTGATCCCGCGTCGGAGCGACGGCAGCTTGGCCCTCTACGTCTTCTTCGGCTGCGAGATAGTTTGGAGATCCCTCCGAACCCTTCCTCGGTTTGAGGTCAAGTTATAATCGGAGACCAAACTATCTCGTTGCCTAGAAAATAGTAGATACACAAATCACCCTGTAGCCAAAGTGATATGCATCTGCTAATTTCATAATCGATGCCGACATCCAGATTTTTTTGCCTCAGAACCTTAAAATAAAAAGGATATTTTGTTTTACAATTCCTTTAGAAAAATTATATTTTATTCAACAATGTTTTTTTTTACCAAAATATAATCACAAATCATCCTCTATTCTCCTAGTAGTCCAGAACCTGAAACATGCATTACATCTTAGCGATTTTTCATGAGGTTTATCTAAAAAATTTGCAAATAAATTTTTTTTAATTAATAAATTAATTAAAAGCAATGTTTCTTTAAAAATCTATGTAACTTAGAACTTGTTTTCATTAGAATAAATAAAACTTTAAAAACAAATAAAATTCGTAATACTTACATTTGCCAACGAGACTGTTTACAAACAACTGTTCAGAATGTGATTTCCAAGGTTACCTTTAATCAGTTTTTGAAGATGCGAGCAATGCTCAGGTGATGAACTCGTCGATGATAAGGCATACTTTGTTGACTGGACTTCATTAAACGACAGCGCAGCTTACAATTTTGCTTGAACTTGCCAATACTTTTGAGGTTAGCTCGTACGTCTCTGTAATACATAACACGAAAATTGTAAGTTTACATTACCTCACTAAACAAAAAGCTTGCTCAAGATAAAAGCTGCAAGTGAAAAACAGTGTTTCTGGGCCAGGCCACAAGAATGCCCATTTAGCGCTTTGCAGTCGCTCAATCTGCATATTCGACATATCCAGAGCTTTGAAACGTCCAACTGGCGCGCGCACACACGAGCTTTTTTCCTCAAAAAGAAAACGCGCGCACACCTTAACATTCCGTGAGAGCGTCGCTGATAAAATTATTCCATTGAGCAAGCCGAGAGCACACGCTGCGACAATGCTTTTCTCTTTCTTATAAACGGGCGCGCGCGCACTAGTCCGTCGGCAAAGGAAGCGGCGGGCCCGCTTTTTCTCCCGCTCCAATGCGCAAGTTCTGCCTTTTCCGCGCTATACACCCCCACTTCCCCCCCCCCCCTCACGAGCTCCGACAAGCGCAGAAAGCAGAGCAAGTTCCTTTCTCCCGGGTGCGTGCGCGCTCTCGCGGATTCCTTTGCCTCCGCCCAGGCTGCTCCCTGTATACCAGAGCTTTTTTCCGTATTTTGCCTCTTTCTTATAAACTCCCTCGCCCCCCCCCCGCAGGCAGCCTCTCGCTCTTTCGCTGTTCGTCGTCGAGCCTTTGTACGCAGCTTTGACAAAGTCATCGCTCTCGAGTGCAAAATTCGCGCATAAGAATCGGGGGATATAGACGCAGCCGTAACTGCATTTCAATTTGAATTTTACGAGGGCGAAACGAGCTGTTAAACTTGCATAAAGATACACGCGTAGTTTTTAGCGGCACGCGCTATAAGCCCCGGTGAATGGTAATAACGCACAGTCGTCTATACGGATTTAGGCCAACTCAGGGGAGGGCGGCGGCTGTGTCCACCGAGCTGGAAAAGTGCGGATTACGTCGTGCGCATTTTTGCCTGCGGACCGTCTTGGCCGCATACTGGCTTTCATCGCGCCGCCCTCTCTCACGCCACGCGAGCTCTTCAACTCCCCCCCCCCCCTCAGCTTTCTTTTCTTAGAGAGAGCTTTGCCTTAAAGACGACCGGACCCTCGGAAAAAGGGATAAAGGGACGCGCTCGGGAGGAAAAAGAAGCGCGTGGTACTTGACCCCCTCCCCCCGCCCCCACCCCATCCTTCTATTTTACGGATAATGGACTTTTTCTTGCGTATGAACTTGCGGCGTTGGCCAACCTCGACACGAGAATTTGTAGAACGAGGAGACCGCGAGCGTTTCGTAAGGAGCGGATGGTAATCTTGAAAAATGTCGATGTCGCTAATAAAAAGTATAATAATAAAAGTTTCGAAGGCTATTGAGTGAAACGTTAGACAAACCGAACGCGATGATCCTTTTCATAAAGGTATATCCAAGACACTTTCTCTCTACAAAGCCGTAAAATGTACTCGCGTGTGCCCGCAGTTCGTTTCTCCGGCTATGTCGTGAGATTGAGAAGGTATAATGTACGACGCCGTAAAGTTGGACTATACGGCGTTTTTCGACGCGGTCACTATATATATAAGCAAGCGAGCCCATTGGATGATATTATGACATAATCCAGGAGGGGGAGATTTTCATTCTCAATGCCAAGGCGTGAAAGATTTCTTCGTGAATGCCTTTTGTACGATTTCTAATATACGCTCGATTCGAAATAGGCGTACGTGTACGCGCTTATTCAATGGCTCTTTTTTCTCTTTCTACTTTGCCCTTTTACATCCGCAAAATCATTCTTTCTCCTCAGATAGAGCTCGTAAAAATATTAAATTTATATTATTTAAATAAACACTCATCGTATCGTCTTATAATCCTTTTCGTCGCATAATTACACTGAGAAAAGTTTCTAGTAAAAATTACAATCTACTATTGTAAAAATTGCTATACCCAAATAGCATTGCTCGGATATACTTCCAATGTTACAAAT